>VZRM01002603.1:146717-296501 GCA_013397955.1 Grantiella picta | reverse complement strand
AAAAAAAACAACTACTGTTTAATTGGAATTATTGTAGCAATTGACATTCTTCCTCAAAATTTTAGCTCTCAAAGGTAGTTGACGATGGAAGAACCTTTCTAGAACCTTTCTTTTTTTTTTTTTAATTTTGTTTTAGATGGACTTTGACAAAGAACTCAGATAAATCTTGTTTAGACTGTGGGTGACTCCCACAGCTCAGAGCCAATATCTAATTTATGTAATTCAAAAATAGCTTGGAAACATGACTAGAGTGAAGCTGAAAGGCTTAGCAAGCAAAAAAGCAGACTTTAAAAAAAGTCAGACTTATTTAAGGGTATTTTTAGTTATGCTGATAATTTTGGTTGTGTGACTCATACCTCAGAAAACCTTTGAGATGATAATTGTCAGAGACAGGTACCTTATGATTCAAGAAATCAGGCACAACAAATCTATTCACTGAAAATCGTGAACTGGATGCACACACATCTGCAATCTACACTAACAGATTCATATAAACTCTAGATCCAAAAAAAGGGGAGGCAAGCACCAGCCCCTCACCCTCCTGCTCTTTTACTTGCCACCCAGGCTACCCCAAAGCTCCACAGATCTGACATTTATCAGTGGCTCTGCTCACAGACCCAGCAGCCCCAGCAGCACTCACCACCGGACGGTGCACATCCCAAAAGGCTCGCTCCTGACTGTCAAGAATCTTCCTCTCTATCTTGTCTCTCTTCTTGTCAACCCTGTCAGTGTTACAGGATATTTAAAAGAAACAGTGTTGATGACACTAAAAACATAAAAAGTGTCCAACCACTTTTTTCCCCCTTCAAAAAGCATGCAAAATGAAAACTACTCATCTCCAAAGGAACTTACTTTGCTTGTGCTTCAGCTTGCATAAAAATGAACTCCCATTTCCGAGCAAATGCTCGCTGTAGCCTGGCCAAACTTTCCTGAAAATACAGCACAATTTTAGTGGGTTAGGTTGCAAGTTATTTACCCTTTAATAGCTTCTGGCTTTATCTTTCCTTCTCCTTGCTTTCCCCTGCCCAAGATGTAATACAAGTCATATTTGTGTCAGTGTAAATGGACCATACTTATCTGATATAAAGTTTTTTCTTTACACCAAATGGGATGGAATACTTTTGACTGCCTCGACAATTTTAGTTTTGAAACTCTGATAAAAAGGATAGCTGCATCCTTCAGTAGAACATGGGATTTCTGAAATTTTTTCATATATTGGGTGCTGGCTCAGCAATTTTGAAATAATACAAAGAAACATCCTTGTTTCGAAAGTACGTAATACTGAAAGATAACAGCAGTTATTTCCATACTGGATGATCCACATGAAAATTCCTCATCAGTCATCTATACAAAGGGTTTCCACTGAACAATATTGGCTGCCATTTTTGGTAGCATAGTCAAACCTCCACAACTATCCTCCTTTTTAAAAATACAGATTATAGTTCTTCACTATTGTACAGGAAATGTATCTATCCTACAGCCTACTAAAAATAACAGATAAAAAATTATAAAATCTTTGAAAAATTCTTTCCTCCTTTGATACTGGAACATTTTCACTGTCTCTAACAGAGCTTTTTCAATCTCTCCCCAGCTTAAACAGCAGCAGTATGCAGTCTTCTTAACAAAAAATATGTTGTTTTTACTATATTTCTATGCATTGCAAATGTACCTCTGTGCCACACTCACTGAAAATAAAGACTGTAGAAAGAGAAGACTTTCTAGAGATTTTGTCAGAGGCTGTCATGGATTGTACCGTGAAGGGGAATTTTCCAAGGTATGTAAGTATAAAATGATGCACACCCCACAGTGCAGTACACTGAAAAACAAGCTTGTGCCAGAAGAAGCAATACAGTGCGTCAGCAGGGTGCTGTGGCTGGCAGATGTGTCGAGAGGCCTGGCTGACTCTCCTGCTGTCAGGTCATAGCAGCACAGCTGGACAGCTTTCAGCACAGAGCCCAGGCTGTTTGTGAATTTTATGTTGACAAGCTCATGAAAAATTCAGGAACTTTCTGGGAGTAGAGTTGGAATTCAAGACGTCTCTCTCCTTATTGAATGCCATCCTCATCAGCTGATCAAACTCCCTCTTTTTCAGGCTCTTCCAGGCCCCAATTGTCTTACCTTGCCCAAGGCATAGCACAACTGTCAGGAATGCCTCTGGTCTGACCCTCTTTGCTTCTCATCTAGCTGATGGGAAAAGGCTCAAGTGTCAGCATCACTTATAAAGAATGAGATTTATATTTCTGCATCTATCAAGTGCTTTTGGAAATGTCAGAGATCCTTTGTTCAAACCTCAAATGGTGCAGAGAACAACTGACTCCAAACAGTCATGTTGTACTTGGGATTTGTGAAGATATTTGTGATCCTGGCATGGTGATCTGAGCAGAGTAAGATTATAGATGGACTGTAATCTCAACGTTTGTCCAGTTGGCCTTCCCTATAGTCTCTCAAACATGATTTAAGGCTACTGAGCACTGTTGGACCCGCAAGCTGGAAAAACTGGAAAACGAATAAATTTTCACACATAATGCCTACAGTTCTCATGCTTAACATTATTTCATGTGCTTATTAGGACCAGCAGAGAAATTACCTTTTTGCCAGGTACTTACAGCTTCATAGTCTGCTAGTTCTAGCCTTGCTTTGTTTTGCATTGTCCGCTTGCAGAGGTAAACAGCTGGAACAGAATAAAGTAACATGGAATTTGCCACCATCTCACAAACACAGAAATAGAGGCTTCATGTCTGGTTTAATGCTAGCTTATTTTGATTTGATTTCTCCCTTTGTTCTAAAATGATTTAAATATGGAATCAATGCTACCACTATTGTAACTGAAATGATGGATCAGATACAGAGGTTCATTAAATAATAATAAAATCTTCTTTATGCAACAGACATCATATGCAAAATGCATGAGGTACTTGAGGTCAGGGTTTTTTAATGGCCAGGGAGCTAGCACATTAAAGAAAAATGGCAAAAACATTTCTCAAACTGTGTGTGCATGAATCATAATGGGTAAGAGTTTTAGCAGGAGCTGCTGCTATATTAGTCAAACAGGTTTTTAAGCACATGAATACATGCTTTTATTTTTACTCTATATTTAGAAAACACAAACTTTCATCCTAAGAAGATTTTAGCTAAAAAAATAATTCCAGATAAAATTCATGTCTCATACACATTAGTCTGCTATAATCAATATTTAAACCAGAAAATAATGTGAGACCAAAAAAAAATGATAAAAAGTGTGTCATCTATTAGATATGAGAAAAAATATTCTTTTATTTCTTTTCTAAATCCAAAATTCCTTCAGAAGACTTGTTCTGCCTCCACTTCATTCAGACAGCAAAATCTTTGGTAATGCTGAAGTGCATTTCCAATAGACTTTATTTAGCAGCAAATATTTCACAAACAACTCACAATATTTTACAGCTTCCCCCACTGGTGAGACAATGACTGCAGCACAATTCCTAACTGTGCAATATTTACCCACTTCATTACTTCAGAGCACCACTCATGTGTGAGATGGAGGAATGTTTTGATCAGTGTACGTAAGAAAACCTTAACTTATCTGCTGTCTCTGACAACAATGAGCAAAAAGAGCTCATTGTTACTGGTTGTGCTTAGAAATGTTCCTGCTCCCTGACTGCCAGCTTGTCTACTACAGGAGAAAAGCCTCTATGTGAAATAACTTCATACAGGAACTTAGTTCTTCCTAACCAGGAAGAAGAAGTTGCTCACTGTAGATATACCTTTGAGTATTAGTGTAGTCCAACTGAATATAATTTAAGGTTCCATGGAAATATTTACTCCTTACAAGTCATCTGCAAACACATGTAAACCCACTCCAGTGAATGTTTCATTAGTTGAATTGATTACAAGCACATCTACCTGCAGTTACAGGTATTACTTGATATAAAATTAAGTCATAGTTTAATGCAATTTTTGTATTTTCTTCCCCTCCTCTTTTTCTGTGCATTATTTTGTCTATCTTCTTTCATAGTATTTCACTTTCCATTCTCATAAGAAGCCATGGTCTCTTTCTCTATTCCCTGAACCCTCATATACTCTCTGGTTCCAAAGTAGTTTCTAAGTCTACAAAATCTATAAAGACAGATATATATCCATGTCACACACAGTAGACAGGTAGCTTCTATAGCCTTCATACATTTTACTATTATCACACACTTACACTAATGAATTGGCATCCATGCTGACATGTCACAAGAAGATAAGGGGATGAATTTTGGACATTTTGCACCTAGGTTGCATTCACTATCAGTACAGTAGTAAGAGATTCTTGAGGAGAGAGATGGTATTTATAATTTAGGTTTTTTTACAGTGAAACATTTTCCTCTTTTCTTTCAAAATTGGTTATTTCATTTAAATAAGAAAAAATCCCTAAACCCCTTGTAAATATTAGCAATAAAAGATACTTTATATATATGTGTAGACAGTTCTGAGAATTCCAGGGGTCAAATTTTGTCTACCAATCTAATACCACCTGAACAGAAACAAAACAAGCTCCCTGTTCCTGCACTTGATTTGGTCTTTTAAACCAGATTCTCATAGTCCAAGAACAGTTACTTTTAGTTAGTTTAGCTCTTCCTTGAGTCCCATTGTGGGCAAATTTTGGAATTATATTTCCTGTCACCTCCTACAAAAATTGTTGTTGCAGAGGTGGCTGACTGCTCATCTTTCTGTCAGGAGAAGTTTCATCAAAAAGGTCTCTTGCAACAACAGAGATTTTACCACTGGAGAAACAATCACCAGGTCACTAGGAGATGAATTAGCTTGACACATTATTAATTTAATACTGTGTCCTCACCGTGTAATTCTACTGCAGTTATTTTCCCTGAAGGGTTCTTTTAATGACCCTCTTTGCTCCCAATCCATACCAAATAGTCCCTATAAGAATGTTTGGTTTTCACTACGAGCATAACTTGGCCAAGACTCAAAATATCATGTTCATCCCTCAGATCTTTTTTTTTTAATCTGAAATATCCAGAACCATTCCCCTTTGGGAGCCAAATGCTTATAACACCTGTGGCTTGGATTCCTTATGTCAGAAACGTTCCTATGTGCCATAAGGCAGAATATACCCAAGGAAGATTTAATAGTGTGGGAAGTTCAGCACATCCATTAGTGAAGAAGAAAATAGTGCTGGAGGACATTCCTGCTCTGACTCAACGCTCTGCTTTGCTCCTGCCTGCACTGTTGCCAGCCAAAGTTCTTTCTTACCTTCCCTTGCAGAGCTGCCAGCTCTTGCCACTCCCTGACAAGGGTGCTGAAGAGTGCTCACCATGGGGATGAATGATGTGCAAGGAACAGGGTCTGATTAATAACCTCAATTTGCTAAATATGGACTGCCTTATGCACTCTTATTTTTAGAGCCAGTGTATTCTGATGGATTTTGCAATCAACATAATTGCCTTTGCTAAACTGAATTATATATTAGATGCTATAGCTTGTGCTTTAGAAGTGACTGATTACCATGAGAAAACAGATTCACCAATAATTTTAAAGGCCATATTAATTTGTAACATTTAATAATGAAAGATGTCCAGTGATGTTTATAAATGGCATTTGAACAACAAGCCAGTATTGAAACACACTTCAGTAGCTGTGCAGTAAATACAGCCTACTGGCCCTTGAAAATTCTGTTCAGGAATTCACAAAATGTGAGCAAATCTGAGAGTTTCAAGTGAGACTGCAAAGCCAGAGTTGCATTAAAAGGATGTCTGTGTTTTCCCTCTTCTGAGTTTTTAAACCCAAAAGAACCATTTTCGTGGTCAGCTACCTTTGTTTCTTATTCCTGAGTGTTCACTTGTACTTGAAAGCTCCTAAGAAACCTCTGTAGATTTTTTTTTAGATAAGATCATAGAGTTTATGACAGGTTTCATTCTAGACTCAAGAAACTGGACTGAGTACTCCTTATATTACACATACTTACTCAAAAAAAAAAAAAACAACAAACAAAACCAAACCAAACAAACAACAAAAAAAGAACCACACACAAAAAACCAAAACAAACAAACCCACAAATGAACAAAAACCAGAACTTTCACCCAAAACTCACAGCTAAATTCAATGGAAGTTCAACTGGGCCTCTGAATCCCACGGATTATGCCACCCACATACCCATCAGTATGAACACAAACTCCTTACATAATTGTCCCAGTGCCAGTGGTGTCACAGCTTGATTCACCCCAGATGGTGGGAGTGCTCTCAGTGAACACTCGTTATTTCTACTGATGCCAGGTTAAATTTATTTACTGTCTGAGGCAAAATCCTTTTTTCAGAGTCAGTGTGTATAAGCCTAGTTCATATCTAAAGAGCAAAGAAAGTAGAAAGTACTGCAAGGTCTAAGGGTTTCAAAGTGCCCTGCAGGCAGACAGTTCTCCCTCTATATGTGAGTTCCTGCTTCAGATGGAGAATTATATCTGAACAATCGGCACAAAACATGACTGCAGGATATAAAGCATGAAATTAAATATCTTATTTCAACTTTGGGATTTCTAGGGCTATTTCATACCATCTTTAGGTCACTTCTGCTTTTAGTCAGAAAAAAAAATTGCACTTTGAAACAGCTATTGAGTTTCATTTAGTCTTAAAATAAATTATTACAATTCTGGGGTGGACAAATGGGTCACCTCAGAGTCTTGTGTATCTATAAAAGAACAACACTCTTTAGTAAATGCTAATGACATTAAGTTACAAGGAAGACCATGATGGTTTATGTACATTTAACTGCCAAACTGTCAAAACCTTAACTTATGAAACATTCCTCTTCTTCTCTACTCTATACTCTTTAATCCTATTCTTTCCTATAACACTTCAGAAAAGCAATTCGATTATAGATTTATGCAAGCAGAGGACTTTTTTACCTAAATCACGGGCAAGAAAGAAACAAAATTTCAGACTACCAAAGAGATCAAGAACTAGAAAAAGGCAAATTCATCTTCAATATACAGAAGACCCCAGATGATGATGGCCTTGGAAAATCCTGCAGGGTGATAAAAACGGGCAGGGAAGAAAGGTCACCCAAGCTACATGAACCATAGGAGTAGACAAAGAATATCCAGTTGTCAAATATGATTTAAAATTCCATCCACTGAATTATTTCATGCTTCTTGATATTATCATAATGCTTTCAATTGCAATTATGGTTACATTTTTAGAGAGTCAGAAAGTCTACAACTCCAGGGACAATAGGGCTGGAAAAGGCATGCAAAGTAGAGCATGTCAGAATACCAGCATTGCTGCCTCCACACCCTTCTAACCTGGACCACCCATGGTGATGGAGATCTCAGCCTCATCACCAAGATTCCAGTAGGGTTAGTGTTCAAATAGCCCCAGAGCTCAACACTCCAGGGAAACTGGGGCTGGAGAAGACAGGCCATGGTGATAACAGCAGAGCACCAATGTTGTTTCCTCCTCACCTTTCCAATCTGGGTCACTCGTGGGGATGGGATGAGGGGAAGTCATATGAGGAGGGGCTGAGATCCCTTGGCTTTTCAGCCTGGAAAAGAGAAGACTTAGGGGAGATCTCATTGCAGTCTACTGCTTCCTTGTCAGGAGAAGAGGAGGGGCAGGCACTGATCTCTTCTCTGCAGTGACAAGGAAGCCCGGGAAGGTCTAGGCAGGATATCAGGAAAAGGTTCCTCGCCCAGAAGGAGGCTGAGCACTGGAACAGGCTCCTTGTCGCTGTTGAACCGCTAGCAGAGAGAAGGAGTCCAGGTTTTCAGTGTGGCATCAAGAGGAAATTTTATTAATTAATTCCAGCTTACATAGACTTTTCAAAGGTCACCCATATTGGTCAGTTCGAAACCTCCCCCTAGGCCTGATTGGCCAGGCCTGAACTGTCCACATCTCGAGAAACTGTTTTAATAACATCCAAACTTTATCTTTGTTTATAAAAACACAAGAAGAAGAGAGAAAGAATTCTCACGAGAAAGGTCTGTGCTAGCCACAGCTCCTCAGGGAAGTGGCCACAGCCCCAAGACCGTCAGAGTTCAAGCAGCATTTGGACAATACTCTCAGGCACATGGTATGGTTCTTGGGGCGTCCTGTGCAGAGCCAGGAGCTGGACTTCAAAGATCCCTGTGATTCCGTTCCAACTCACGATACACTATGAAACCTATTTAGTTCACTCAACGTGGTAACTTGAAAGCAGTTCTAAAAATTCCAAATTATGTTTATAAATCTCAGAATTCTGGTAAGGAACTTTATTTCTATTTATAGGGGACCTAGATGCAGATTATCAATGCTTTTAAAACAGTACTGCAGAAACATAATTTTGGATGAGTTACCCTTTCTTATATACATACAAATGCCTTGGCCAAACACATTTTCCATGCTCCTTATATTATTGGGAATAAGTTACACATTTATGGAAAGAATATTTCAGGTAAGCACAAAATTCTGAAGTGGTGAGATGACTGGAAAGCATCATCAGGAAATGCCTCCTGGTTACCGAGCCCTCATTGCAGTGGTTTGTCAATGTCAGAATTAGCAAGGATCAGAGCAAAATTCAGGCCATGCTTGTTGAAGCGAGACTTTCCTCATCTTTATGACAGAGATAGCTTCTAATGACTGAATAATATATCTCTGCAGAGAAATATAATGGTATATAAAGTAAGAGTGGGAAAAAATGCTGTAGGTCACCTCTTCCACCTTTCTTTTAAAAAAGTATCTTTCCTAAAGCTCATTTGATTCGGTTCTGCCCAGATCAAATTTGATGCATAGCATTCACTGGCACCAGCCACATTTTTCTTGAGGGGCTGCTATTCTTGGCACTGTACTCCTCACTTAGTGCTGCCACCAAGATCTTAGTCAACTTATTCTGTATATGTAGGTCCCTAAAGGCAAGTCATTCACTTAAGGAGTCACAATCCAATCTTAGCAACAATTTAGTGTGTTACTTAAGTTCTAGTGGGAAAAGTCTGTTTCTTTCTATACCTAGAAACCCAGAAAATTTTGAGAGACAGGTCCTTAATGCAGGGATCTCTATTAAGGACTTAATTGCTTGGAGGAGTCATTGCTGACATACTCTTACATTAGCTGTTGAAAAAATGGGAACTGAGAATCAAGATCAGAGATTATAGAATGGCAGAGCTCTCCAGAAACTATCTACACAATCTTGTTAAATTCTCATGGCATGAATTTTAACAAATTTTTTTTATTTATAGATGACAATTTGTATCAAAAGTGCTTCTCTGCTACCAGTTTTGCCCCAAGCTATTGACTCACAGTTATGGGTTGATTTCCAGAGATGCTGAGCACACACAGTGCTCCAGCAGAGTTCAGGTAAGCAATAGGGATCAGTATTTCTCAGACACAAATCGCTTACTAATAAGCTGTTGCCAAGGAAATCCTTCCTGTGCATTTGGGCAAAGAAAATATCTAATGCATTCCCTGTGTAGTTTTCCTTCCAAACAGTCACTCTATGGTAAAGGGTACAGAAAGACAAATGAGAGAGAAAATTCCCAGACTAATCAAATTTTCATAGAGGGATTTGAAGCTAGGCATGTAAAATAAGAAGGCAACAAACTTTAAAGAGAAAATTATATGAAAATTTTCAACATGTGAAAAACACGATACATGACTGCAGTTACTTTTGGTGCACTATGTACATTTTAGCACTAATGCAAGTTTGGGAGAGAAGAGGGAAATGAGCCAGGGGAAATGGCTCATGTTCAGAACAGAGCAGCAGAGGCAGAACATGGAGAGGTTTACTTTTAAGCATTAAGAAAGTATCATTACGAAGGAAGTTTGGTTCAGACTGACTTGTTAGCTGATTATCAAGTAAATTTAGTAAGGAAAACTTGTGCTTTCTTAAAAATGCTGGAAAACAACAATGAGACAACAGTTTGGACACAGCAAAAGTAAATGGCTACCTCATTTTACTGTGACACAGGCTAGATAACAAAGTCATGACTATCTAAAGAACTGCAGCATTTATCCAGACAGGTATCTTACACTTTTAAAGGGAGAAATTAATTAAGACTTCCCCCAACCCCTATGATTGCTCTAATTTCCTAGGAGATTGCCTTTGTAGTACATTACTTTACATGGAAGGCTACTGAAAATATTTTACATTTTCAAAACTTGTCCTTCTTCACAGCAGCAGAATTTAAGAATTTGCTTTGAGTACACAGAAAAATGGTCTCATTAAGTATCATGTAAAGACCATATGGTCAAGTGCTCTTAGACTCATGCTGCATTATCAGTTATTTACTGTGTTCTCCATAACTTACCAACATTCTGCAGTCTTTCTCCATGTTTAACTCATTGGAGAGAAATGCACACAAATAAAATTACAAGGCTCAAACAATATCCTGTTGCAACTATATAGATGCAGTTGACTCTTCTAGTATGAGTCCAGACCTCCTTAAGACTATAAGTGACTGTGGCACTTGCTAAATTTTATTCTTTCTCTCCTTCGACCATATTTCTTTTTTGTAATATGATTTTACCTGTAAGAAAAAGTCTGATATGTCACAGATACATTTGAGTCTAACCATCAGCAAAAGTTAACTAGAGAAAATAAGGAAAAATTACTAATTCTTCATATTTTATATATCTGAAATTCTTATAAGCCTCTTACATTGTCACAACTATATCAAATTAAGCCTAAGGAATGAAACAAAAAAAACAAACAAACAAAAAAAAAACCAAACAACAACAACAACCAAAAAAAAAAACCCAAGCAAATAATTGCTATTTTGTTGTGAATGGAAATTTTTCCCAAACTTTCATGTGTTTTACTTATTCAAAAAAGAGAACAGTAATGGATTAATGCCTCAAATTTGCAACAGCTGTGAGTCACTAAACCCCTAAGAGAACCTGACAGGTTCCATGGGAACTGAGATCAAATGCTCATGGAATAACAACTTCATGTGGCCTTATATTTCCCTCTTCTGGGATGCAATTGTCTTAACAAACCTCCATATTTAATTATATCTTAATGGCAGGACCTGCTTATAATATGCCAGGAAAAAAAAACAACCTGTCAGTAACAAAATTATATCTGTAAGAAAAGAGAAGACAATTACAAGTAGGTCACATGCTCAGCCACTAGCTGTGTTCATTTCAAGAACCATTTTTTTCTGAATTGAGATCCAATTCTGTTTGTCACAAAACCAAATCATAGCTCAGGAACATAACTCACAAAGTTAAGGAGAAACAGGAAAAACAAAGTTATTTCAAGTACATTGGCCTTAATAATGGTAGTTATTATTATTATTATAATTATTATTTATTTTCACTAACATAATCACACTAAAACCAATGGGATTCTACATGGAACAACACATCCTGTCTGGGTGGACTCCAAGACATATGGCATTAAAATAGGACTTCAACAGATGGAACTTAAGGGTCTGCCTTTGTTAAAATTATTTGGAGTTTGAGGAATCTCACTTGACAACTCTTAAAGCATGATTTTCAAGGAAAAGGAGGGAGATTTCCAGCACTTTATGAAAATTAGAAGTTTCTCAGTAACCTCAGAATGAACATATTAAATATTTTGGAAATTACAATCAAAAGGTTATTTTCAATTTTGACATAAATTAAATTAATCCAAGCCCTCTTTTTGTCACCACAACATAGCACTGCACTACAGTGTTATTATGAAAATATGTCTGTGGTTTTTTGACATTTTGGAAGATTCTGTTTGCATGTCTTTTTTAATCATACTTTCTACAGAAAAATATTTTTAAGGCAAATATTTGATATTACAAGCTCACATAGATCAAGTTATATTTTAGAGAAGATACTAACATATTATAAAAATATGTAAGGATTATTTGTTTCTTAGTTAGTTCTGGTGATAAACTAACACACAGTATCTCAAGCCCATTTAATTTCTTGTTTAAGATAAATTATTTTCCTGGCAGTATGCTACATTCTGGACAGTAGCCCAGCTATGGGTGAGTAATGATGAATGGCTGGGATTAATTTTCAAATTCAAATAAAATTCTAGTGTATTTTCAAAGGCTTGTAAAATTAGGTTAACACCAAAGAAAGTTGTTTGCTTTGTTAATAACTTTGATAAAGGAAAATTACAGAGAGAGTTTACTTTTTTGCTGTCTTGAGAGACTTCTAATGCCTGACATAGTCATTAGTTTTAGAGGGCTCAGTCTTAAGCTTGTTCAGGACAAATCCATGAAACTAGTAGCACTGCACAGCACCATAAGGCATGATAAATATGAAACGCATTTGCATGTCTGTAAAAGCATAAATTCTATTTACTATATTTTCCAGGAAGTAACAATTACTGTGAAAATCTGCAGAACCTATTTGGTGTATATTTGAGGTGAAATTTTTCCTTTAACATAATCAAAATGTTTCAAACCTACTTTAGATTAGTTTTGGTTTTTTAAATACTTTTTAAATTAAATATTTTGACTTTCCTGTGTTCTTCTCATCACCATTGTTTAGAAGGCAAATGCTAATTTCTGGGAATCAGAAGATGTTAACCTAACAAGAACAGTATTGAAAAGGTGCCTTAAAAGTTTATTTTCCTGCAAATGCTTAGCACTGTCCAGTTCTGGTGACACACAGCCACCTGGGGTAGCTCCAGTGCAATGCTCTGGCCCTTTTGAGTGGGGAAGCTTGGATGTTTTTCTTACAGGATTGCACTTTTGGGTCATGACATGGAAGGAGCAATGAAATAGGCTGGAGGGTTTGCTTCCCCTTCCTTCTCCCCTCTGCAATAAAAGAGCTTAAATTCAGCAAGTGGAACATACTTAAATCTCAAAAGCTCTCAAATGCATACATTCACTGTTCGACAAAGGCACCTCCCTGCACAATGAAGATTGATTCCAGCTTTAATGCTATATTCCCAGCATGCAAAACCTGAACAGATAATACAAGATTTTTATTTACTGACTAAGGTTCATAATTCATTGACCAATCCACTGATCAGCTGTGACTGGAAAGTTCATGTCTCCTACTTTAGACTACAGGATATTAACAGAAACTTTCTCAGCCTGATCTCAAGTTCATTATATGTAAAGCATATAATTATTTATTAAAATAACCCTAATAATATGATATACATTACAGCTGAACAACTCAATGTCTCTTAAACCACAGTAAACTACTTGCTGGTCTTCAAAATATTAGGAGACTCTACTAAAGTAATAAATGGTAAATCAGTCATTTTTCCTTCAGTGACTAATTTCCTCATATGGAATGGCTAAACACACACATGTGGTAAGAATCCCTCCTCCTTGGGAGCTTTCAGTAACTATTTACTGAATATCTTCAAATATCAGTAAAAAATTGAACATTTTTCTATTCCTTTTGGATGAGGAAACTGTCACATTTTCAAACTCTACTCTGAAGACACTCAGCTCTGCTGGGAGTCTCAGCTTAAAATAGCTTTATTTGGCAATCTATTTGAAATTAAACTCTATCTGCTCCAAAAATGAAGGCAACATCTCTTGGAACCATCCATCCCTGAACACTTTGGCTCCCAAGGGCAGAAAATCCAAATTGCAAGTGAATACTCACCAAAATTTCCAAAAAGCTGTAAAAAGAGACTTTCACGGTCTGAGGTTTTGAAAACATACACTATCATGTACATGCTCAGTTACCTAAATAAGTGACCTGATCTTCAGATCAGCTCAGTACTTACAGTTTGGATTCAAATGAATAGAAGGCTGCTCATAGACCCACTTTCTTTAATAAATAGGCCACTATTTGATGTACAGAGGCACCTAATTTTGTTATAATATTTAATGAGATTTTTTCCTAATATGCTACTACCTATTATCTTCAGATTTTGCTGTCTAAGCACACATAAGTAATTAAAATATATAATTTATTAATAAACCCCCAAGACACAGGCAAACAAACAAGGTATTTTCTAATATAGTTTGTATTGGAAGCATATTAGTTTCCATAAAAAGTAATTTTCCACATGGTGTATATCAGAACTGAGAGTTCTAAACCAAGCACATGTTTGGGTTCAATCTGATAATAACCACTGCACAATCATCAATAAAGTGTTCTCTGCTTCACTGAGATTTTCTCACAGTAAATAATTACACTTGCTGGAGCAAACAGAGGATGTAAATGGCAAGGTAGGTTTTGATGAGTCTTGAAGTTTGGGGTTTTTTAATTTCTCCTCAGATCCACTAAAAAATAAAATTTAAACAAACTTCTGATAAACTTTGAAAAAGGTAACAACATATTCCTTTCAATATTAGCAGCTCTTGCACAGGAATTACATGACATATAACTCTGTTTATAAACAGTGGGATGGTGAAACAAGACAGACTGCAATGATGTGTTCATTAATATAATGCATAATTTCCAAAAGAAATAGGAACTATTTCTACACTGACCGTAGTCCGTGTTTTCCGGCTCCCAACAATTTGATGGCCAAAAATAGGGTGTCTATGGACAAAACAAAGAAGTAGAAACTCAAGTTAGACAATGCCAGCATTATACAGTCCTTGGATTGACACTGGTTTTCAGAATCAATTAATATTTGGTAGATCTACTACGCTGTTAACTTGACATTTTTCAAATAGACATCAAAACAGGAAATTAGATTTGTACACCTGTTTATCATCCTAGTGTCAGAACAACATTGAAAAAGACAAATAAAGTGTTCTCTTTTTTCTCAGAGTTAGGGGAACAAAACCCACAAGGCTACGTAGTGAGATTTTCTTTTACATCTTCCCTAGAGATGCGCCTCTCACATGTCCTGGAGAAGCCGTTTTAGAAGGCATAAAGACAGAAGATCCTTTGAGGCTCATTCACTTCTTGATTTCTGAGAGTTTTCATTAGTACACGTTAATATTCAATACACTATTTTAGGAGTTATCTGTTTAAAAATGCCACTAAAAACATCCTATTTTCCCAAAGATATCAAAGTCCCCTTTTTAGTAATTGTTTACCAGTTGTGATTTAAAATGTGATTTTTTTTTAAGGGAAAGACAATAATGTACCAAAAACTACTTCAACACTATGCTTAATAAAACTGTGCTAAATGTACTGTTAAAAGAATTAACTTCTAACAAATGAAGAATATATGACTATGTAGCCATTTTTTATACAAATAACTTCATTTTTAAAATAGCAACATTTTCTTAAAATGTGAATTATTATAGCATTTTTTACAGAGCACATCATCCCCATACAGGCCATTCACTTAAGAGTTGGACTCAATGAACCCTGTGGGTCCTTTCTAACTCAGAATACTCTGTGTTTGAGTGACCAATTTATACATACACACATACAAACAGACACAGAGAATTATATAATATTTGGGCAGTTGAATGAAACTCATTAAATGTGTGAACTGGTTTGAGTGGTATTTCAAAACACAGGTGCTTCTTCTCGGTTTCTTTTTTTCTCAAAAATCTCCCAGCTGCTAAATTGGATCTTCTTTACTGCCCACTTCCCTTCAAAATCGTTTTAATGTTAATCTGGATACCAGCAGGGCTGAAGGGTCACACATTCAAACCAATTGTCAAATTAAATATATAATGTGAGAAATCTCTCCGTATTGTAACATTAACACATCAATTTTAATAGAAGCATTTCAGAACTTGCTATTTATCAAGCAACATAAAGGAGCTAAAGGATAAAAAAAGAACTATCACAAGCTAACTTCAAAGGCTAAGATGTGCTTCTTGCAAAGTGTTTTGTACTTTGTAAGAGAACTACAATAAGTAAATCTCCACAGTGCCCCTGAAATCAAAGCAACCAGCAGAAGCACATTTAGGCACAAATGGAAAGAAGAGGAATCCCCAAAGAATGAAATGCAGCACTCGGCACATTTTGGAGAAGAAACTATAAAATTCATTTAATAATGTGATTGATATAAAGTAAAAAGTCACTATCATTGAAATATACAGTTTACAAACTCAGAAAGGGAAAATAGCCCTTCCTTAGAGGCATGAAATGTATCTCCAGAGAGGCCCAAGAAGAAAAGCACAGCTACATCATTTCTCTGCTATCAGAAAGGTTAACCCCTGTTTACAGGTTCAAGCTGAGCTTCTGGAAAGAGTATATAGGGAGGGTTACTAAATACATAGAAACCATATCTGCTCAGGCAGTACTTCAGCTGAAACTCTTCCAATTGTGGGCACACTGGCTACAAAATCCATATCAAAGCTCCTCATGCATACTTAGGATTTCTCTTGACAAGTTACATATACTCCCATCCCAGTTGAGATTAAAAAATAAAGTCCATCCTCTGATTTAGAGAAAAATTAAAATAAGCTTTCAGCATTCATTTCACAAAAGCCATGAGCCAATACTATATGTTCAAACTTATATGTTAGTGATGTTACAGGAGGACTTTGTTGTTTTATACATAAATGAAAAGCTATGCGTGGCCAGCGTACTGTTTTCACCATTTAGTTGAAATAACACATTTAACTTTTACTGGAACTTGCACTTTTGTGGTGAAGGCAGCGTGGGCACTAAACAGAATATGGGAAAGGAGACATGATCTTCAGTATTTTGAAATGTTGTCGCTTTAGCTTGCTAGGAGACAGAGATGACCAAAGCTTTTCTGAAGGATAGAAAGGTGCATCCTAAATGTGGAGTAGAGATCACGGAAAAAACACAAAATAATACATTTGCTACAGAGGATGAGTCTAAGCCTCCCTGTGCCGGGGAGATAAAAGCAGAAAAGTTAAAACAGAACATACGTTTTAATTAGCAAAGCACATGATAAACCATATTAAAAGGTTTCAGTGATGTGTGATAAGGCAAGCCAAAAAGAACCCCCAGTTAAATGCAAACATTACAGTATGAGAAAGGGGTGCAAATAACAGCTAGTACAGATAAGTACAGAAGATTATTAACTGCCTTCGTTTTTTGAGTGTCCAGAAGGAGGGAGACTGTGGGCAGATAAAGTCTTTCTGCCCAGAGAATGACACCCAGTATGAGCTCTCCCTGCGATGCTCTGAGCTGGGCAGGCACAAGCTGTCTGTGAGCTGCAAGCCATGACCCTGCCTGCCTGGTGCTCGGATGCCTTTAATGGGACTTGCTGAGCAGTACAGCTCATCCTCTCAGGCACTGCAACGTGGCCAGAGCTGGCCTCCAGCCAGCTTGCTCCCAGAGGGAACGAAGTTCAATTCTGCCTGCAATCAGCTCTGCCAACATGCCCAAAATTAATTTGGACATGGAGATAAGGCTACAGGGCAAAGCACAGGGCAAAAAAAAAATCAGGGAGGAAAATATTTTTATGAGGTCAGACAGTTCAGGTTAGAAGGCTGATGAAATTCAGCACAGAAAGCTTAAGGATTTATTGTGCTTTCGTGTGGGTAAACTGTGTTTATTTCTGAAAAAGCAAAAACAAAAAAGCCTCACCAAACTAAAGAAAAATTCTTGGTTCTTCAGGACTGTGATTCATATGCATGTGCAAATATTATTATGAAATTCGTGCTCTGGTATTTCTCCTTTATCTCCAGTACTCTATAAAAATTTCTATTTAGCTTGTGAGAGTTATCAAAAGCATTGAAACACCTGTGTGATGTTTAAAGAGGTGCAAGTTACCCGAAGGGTAATTTACACATGGAAAAAGTATTCATTCAAGTAACCTTTGAAACATGGACAGTTATTAAAAAAAAAAAAAATCACATAAAGCAGAGGAGTTTCAGAATATTACAGTGAAGGGAAGAACTGTATTTTCCAGAAAAGGTGAAAAGCTTAAATTGTCTCTTTTATCATCTTTCTAGATCTACTCTCCAGATTGAACAGATGTAATACACTATATGTTTCTAATCTTTGAAAGTTAAAGGTTACTAATATTTGGATTTTTCAAAAACATGTTAGGTCACTGACAGTGTAAAACCTCTACCAGACGAGAAATAAACAGTAGATGCTATGTATTTTGACCAAGGCAAAGTCCTACATTACTTTCTTACCAGCAAGTAAAGACTTATGGTATCACTGTAAGATATGTGCTCAAAAGCAGCTGTAGATAAAGATGTATTTGAAGAGTAGATACCTATTATATAATTTCAAAGCCAGAAATGCATTGATGTGTGCAGAGACAAGGAAAACTCTCCTAAAAACAGGAACAAAAAGTAGGGATAAGGGACAGATTAAGACTTACACAGAAAGAAAGTCCAAAACATCAAGTAAAAAAAAAATTTAAAAATCCTAGACACTGAAAATAAAGCATGACATAGAAATTAGTTTCTGATTTTGACTCAGAATTAGGGTCAAAATTAGAGTCAAAAATTAGACTCTGACTTCTGACTTTTGCAATGCTGTCATTTTATGAACAAAAAGTACCTACAATAAACTTGCATGTAGTTAACATGACTGATGTTTTTCCAAAGGAATATTCCACATTTTCTTAGGTCTAATTTCTTGGTTTTAACAGTCATAAAACTCTGGTCTTAATCTGAAGTTTACTTTGCTCCTTATTACAGACATCAAACAGTTTAATCACATAACACATGACTATAATGCATGTGCTGAGTTTTCATTTCCATTTCTGTTTCAAAAGTCTCCACACAATTTCACGCTCCAGATATTTAACAATATCTGAGAAGAATTTGCTAGAAAGGTTATCCATGAAGAATATAGGAGAAAGATTTGCCTTGTTCAACACAGAAGGATTAGGAAATAAGAAGAGTCTGATAAGAAGATTGCTGGTCCCATGGAATGAGGTCAGGAATGAGAACAGGAGGCGTGTGCAAAGGAGAAAGCTGCCTGTTCTTATCTGATCTATTTAAAAAATCCCACAACAATGCAGGGAGGCTCTGCTCACATAAACTACCTTCTAAACAGCTGGACTATGCAAACAAAGCTTGGTTCAACTATTTGTTACAAATCCTATATCCAAGTACACTGTAGGAGAATTATAACATCCCTTGCAATGTCATATATTCCTATAGCACAAATATTACACAAACTGTGCCTTGCTTCATGATCTAGAAACCCGTAAGTGAAGATTCCACCCAGGAGAGCTATGGATGCAGTATAACATGTACCACACCACCACCATTTTCAAAGAGAAGATTTTTTAATACTGAGGGGTTTTGGGCTTCTTTTGTGAGTGTAGGAAACCTAAAGGAGTTATCATACTTGAGAATTTTGCTTTCCCTCAGAAGGAAATAAGAAGCAGTTCATCATGAAGAAGTATTAAACAGCAAACATTTGTCATTTTGCCATGACATCCCACTTACAGTTGAAGGAAGGTGGGTGGCAGAACGGTTTAGGGAAAGTCAAGTAATGTTTATCAGCCCAGGCAGAAATAATGCTGCCACTTTCTATCAGTATGCTTTTGAGGCACTTTGTTTAATTGTAGGTGTAATTTGAATCAGCAGCCAGGACAAGTCAGGAACTAGAGAAATAAGGGTTACCTAGCACTGCAGATGTGATGGCAGGTACATTTAAGCCTTCAGAACAAAACAGTCACAAGGTTCTTTATGCCATTGATAGAAAACTTGTTTTCCACACACAAACACATTCTGGCTCTCTTGCTTTGTACACTAATATCATCAGGCAAATCTAACCACATAAATCCCTAATTCTCCTGTTAATAAGGTCATATGAAACAAAATCCCCCATAAACATACTCCACAATAAACAAACGGGCAGCAGTGGCTGCTATGCATTGTAAGCAAACCAGTGATAAAGTACATAGATCTGCTTTGGCTCTACCTCAAAATTAATCAATAATAATATCTGAGCTAATGAAACACCACTTGTAAAAATCAGAATTTCCCATCAGCTTTTATAAAACATTATTAATTTCTATGCATTAAACTGTATTACCAAGGAGGGAAATCACTAAGCATCTTTCAGCTACCCCTTGTTGATAGTAATAAGAAAAGAGTTGTTGTCTCTGAAGCTGCTCCTCTGCATGAAATTTTTTTAAATCCAATTACTTGAATGGGGGAGGAGTATTCAAATCACTTATAAACCTTTTCCTATTACTGCTATTCTTCTCATAGACACCAGGGAGTCTTTATAAACAGCAGAAATCAAGCCTTTGCAGAAAAGTAGCTATGCACAATCTCAAATGCTTTGCATGATGGATGGCAGAATTCACTGGCATCCTGTTTTACATTCATTGCAGTTGACAAAAATGATTTCTTGGTAAAGTAAAAGGGTAAGATTGCTAGTCTACCCCTGTCAAGCCTATACAGGAAACAAGTTGCTCCATGGCTAGCTCAGAATTATTAAAAAAGAGGTTGAGAAATTTGGAAATAAGATTTTGTCTTCTTGTGACTCCTGTTTTCTAACCTGAAAGGAGGATGACCATGGAAAACAGTGGGGGGCAAAGTGTGTCTGAATAAAGAGTTGAAAAAATCAAAAGTTGCACTGATGAGGCAGTCAGAAAGACACATGGACTTGAAATCTTTTTCCCTCAGAAACCTTAACAGAACCTGAATATGACAAGCCTGAGCTGAAAAGGCAATGAATAAGTTATTGCACCTGCAATTGCCAAAGAAAATCTGCCAAATACTGGATAAGATTACCTACTTTTTTTTCATTTCTAAAATCTAGCTTCCAATAAAACCCTTCCCTCAAGGCACAGTAGATGATCCAGAAAGGTTCTGGAGAGTGGCTGAAGAACTGTGATGTTCAGCCACAGACTCAGCACTCAGAATGGCCAGAGGCTGGTACAGGATGAGCCAAGAGACAGCTAGCTTGAAAAGGTTGACTCAGAGAGACACATGAAGTAATGTTATTCCACCTGAAATATGAGGTGTCCAGAACACTTCAGACTCCAAACTATTTTGCAACAAAGATATTTCAAGATCCTTACACTGATTGCTGTATAATTTTATCCCAAATTTAAGCATGGGAAAACAAGACCAGAGAGGTTAAATGCATTTGTCAAGAAAGTGTTCCCAATGGTAGAAGGCATCAAAGTCCACACCTTCATCTTTCCAAGATCCATGAATTTTGCAGCTCTCTTCACCGTACTCATGCTTTCATGAGAAACTGTTCCCATTTACACGCTTCTTCTCAGATATTTGTGCCTTTCATCTTAAAAGTTACAAAGCAACAGCAAATCCTAACCCTCGTCTCTGAAAATTAATTTATGTTAAATCATTAATTAATCTCATATAAAAATGAAAGTGTGACTATCACTATGCTCAGTATCCTAGGAGTTTGTTTACAGCCAAAAGATATTAGGAAACATAATTTTTCACTATTAACATCAAGAGACACTATGCATTTAGGAGCTGCAGAGGAAATCAGCATATTTTTCTGCAGGATCATATTACAGAAGCTTAGAAGCTGAGAGAGCAAGTCAGGCATTTCTCACCAGGATGGACATATTATCACTTGTGTGGACATAGACAAAATGTCTCCATGAGTAATCCCTGGCCCAGGGAAGATATGCTTTCTAAGGTTCAGCTTGCTTTTCTTATTTGGGCCCCTCAAATCTATTTGCTCTCAGGTAGAGGAAGATGGTGTGCAAATATTCGGGTCCCTCTTTGGTCCCAGGCTTAAATTACCAGGAGAAGGCAATGAAGCTGTGTCTGCTTTTCTTCATTGAGACTGATAAAAAAATTCCTCTCTTAATAAGGCAATTAATATTTAGATCCATCTCCTTTGAATTGAATTGACATCACAGAAACTAACCTAATTAACACCTGAGTAGGTCAATGAATGATCCAGATTTTTATTTTTCTTCATTTCACATTATTTAAAAAAGCAGATGTAACTATACTATTGCCTCCTGATGGCAAGAGGAATAACTGAAAAAGTATAAATTTTGCCCATAAAAGGGCATTTGTCCAAGTGAAGCGCAATCTTCACTGTTTTTAGTTATTTCTGTAAAACAGAAGGTGGTTTAAAACAAGCTGGAGATAATTTTACTGTCAGGTGGGAATGTGTCACCCTTTGGAAAACAAAACACCAAGCACATGAAGAACATTACTATAGCTAGTCTGGTTTTTGTAGGTCAGGTCTTTGTATTGCAGAGATTTCTCTGCAGGAATGGCTTCTGAACTTTTCAGTGCTGGCAGGTGAATGGTTTTCTCTTTCTATTAAAATATCCAGAAATTTGTGAATCTTGTCCAATACTGAGAGGGTACTATTTGCAAAGCACCTGAGCATCTATTCCAGTGCAAAATTCACACATTTGCAGTCAACCTTTCCCCTGTTTGAATGTGCTCTCTTCATCTTCTAATTTAGCAGTTCAGTAACAGATTTTACACTAGCCTTATTTTGGTGGGGAACATGGAGTAATTTTGCTGTTATAACTCCAGTGAACACTATGTCACCACTTTGAATTTCTTCTCATCCTGTACATTAACAGCTGAAGTTGCATCGTCACAACAGCAAAGTCACATTGTTGGCATAGGAATAGCAAATGCAAAAGGCACCACAGAACAGCAAACAGCCCAAATACTGCAGATATAGACTGAACAACACTTGATTAAACCCTCTCATTTCGTATGCTTTTGTCAAATAGGTGCCAAATTCTTAACCTCCGGAAATAAACTGAGAATATTTTACAATCTAGCCCTCAATGAAGCTTTGTGTCCAAACATGTAGGCTGTAGACCTCTCTGAGGAAAGCTCACACCCAGGTAGCTGCAGCACTCTCAGTGGTCCACAGTGCAACTAATTCTAGCCTGTACCTTCCTTCAGCCAACTATCATGGCAGCAGAGATGCTTATTTCTCATGCTAGAGACAGAGGCAGACCAGCAGCTGTGCAGAATTCAATGACTAGCACTCCTGTAAGTACTATTCTCTGCAAAATTAAGTCCTTGTATATTTTGTCCTTCTGGATGCTGCTTGTGCAGACCAAGCCAAGAACAGGAGCCTGAGCCACTCCATGATTCCTTTCCTACGACATAAGCACATCATTAAGGCCCTCCAACCATGTGCCATCTCTCTTCTTTATATTCAGCCCTGAGAAGAATGAGGCCTTGTGAGCTAAAAAACCCTTTTCCTTCAAATACTCTCCCCAGGACCAAAGGCAACTGTGGATCTAGGGGAGAAGGCTTGGAATACTTGCTCTTACTATTACCCATACACACATCTAGCTTTCTGTTCTGCTGAAGAACAAGTTTTGGCACTGTATGACTCACAGGATCTAAATATGAAAATAGGATAATATTGTTTGCCTGTATGCAATAACAATTCTCTTTCTTGCCAGACTGTGCTGTGCATATTTAATTATATTCATGCAAGGATTTTGATCCATACAAATATTACAAGTCTTTATGTGGATCTATAAGACTTAAGCCAAAATATTGGTGAAAGTATTGTACAGAGATTAATAAAATACAATGTTTAAGACTATGATTGGTCTCCGATCTCCATTTTTCTTCTGCATTTTAAAGATCACAACCTCAGTTCTATTTTGTTCTCGATGGCTTCTCATTTAAACAATCTTTAAGACAAAGCTTAGACCTACATATCTTGAAGACAATAGATTTTGTTCTACCACATATTATTTTAGTGTATTTAATACAGTTAGAAGTAACAGAGAAGAATTAACAAACTCAATTTCATAGTGAGAGTCATCATACCATTTCAAAGCAATAAATATCTAGAAAAGACCTTGGAGCAGCTGTTGGTGATACTCACCAGGAATACCACCTAATAGAAAGAGCAAAACACCACACAACCACCATTGTCAAAAGTGGCACATGGCCAGAAAAGTTAATTCCTTCAATTGAATACATATTCTGGTACTTTGCAGTCATATTTCTTTCAATTCATTAGCAGCATTGTTCTGCAAAATTCTAGCCCATTAGTCACTATTAGAAAAAAACACTTCTGCTCCCAAGGCCTTAGTTTGAAATTTAATATAATAAAATACAACTATGTGAGTTTCTGAATAATGTAAGTGTAGGTATACACATATGTACATATTTGTGCTTCCAGCTTGTTCTGAACCATCTGCATCTTTGTTGTACACAATGGGACTGACAAAACCATGTAACAATGTGTCTGCACTTGTTAGGAGAATACACACTACTCAGATACCACTGAGTTACCAGTAAGGAAATCCTCACAAAAGAAGAAAAATAAATATTAACCTCCATTATTTATCCGATTTCTGCTATAGACTTAACATTTAAAATATCTCTGCCTTTCCAAATAAAGACTATATTAGGAATAAGAGGCAGTAAGATAATTTAGTTTACTATATTTCCAAAATACTGTATTAATTTATTTAATGAGAGATAGTACTACACTCAGCATTATCACACTTTTATTCCAGATATGAAAATGGTCATTATCATCTTAACATTTTGCTGACAATTTATAAATATAATCCTTCTACCACTTTTTATTTTTAGAGGAATTTACACCCTTTACCAGGTTATGTAAGAAACAAAGTATGGTTAAATTTGTTAAGAACTTTTCTGTAAGGCCTTTGAGCTTTCATTTGTGCAAGTCAAGAACATACTGAAAATATTTACCTGGAATCGATAGAAGGTGCCATCATCCTTTAGTGTCAGAACATGGTCTGAAATTGGAAAGAAATAACCATGTGCTGCCATCAGAGTGCCCAAATGCAGAGCTTCAACTGTTTGAAGAAAAAAAAAAAGACAAAGATAAACCTAAAAAGTTAAATAATTTCAGCAATTTAGTTTTGTTTATAAGATTTACCTGATATCCTGCAGATAATCACTTTGTTCTCAGTCAAAGTCCTACCACTATGAAAGAGCTGTCTTTTTCTATGTAATATAATGATGCAACCAAAAAAACACTGTACTCTCCTTAACAAATAGCTCTTAGATGTCCCACTTGTAGCTGCAGCTCCACTACTTACATTGACATTAACAGGCAGCCTTAATGTAGACTCACTTGTTCTTAAGCTGAAAACAGCTTTTATTTTTACCCTGATGTTGCAGCTTGCTTTTCTTCTTCAGAGCAGTTTCTGATTACGTGTTAAAATAGTTGATTCAAATTACATGAGATCTTCCTCACTAGCTTTATCAGAGCTACTGTAAAGGATAAAGATTTCCTTAAAAGTTTCTTAATACTGGGAAGATAGCAAATAATAACAGGATCACAGAACAGTTGAGGTAGGAAGGTACCTGTGGAGATCATCTTGTCCAACTCCCTTGCTCAAGCAGAGACACCTTGAGCTACTTGCTGAGGACCTTGTCCAAGTGTTTTATGAATAACTCAGAGGAGTGAGACACCACAACCTCTCTGGATAATGCCCAGATTCATGTTAACCCTCTAAGAAGTGCTCATTTGATCCTATTGCCTACAATTTGGCTTTCAGCAATGGCAAGCACAGATTTGTCTTGTCCTGACTCTTAAAAACACCATTGCAGCACCTGACCAGCAGTCAAGCATCATCACACAGAAGGAAGTGCAAGTCCTGATATGTGTTCTTGCCAACAAACACAGAGAGAGATACTCACTTATGTTACACCCATTATTATTTTCAATATGAGAAGGTTTATTTATTTATCCATACTTCATCAGCATCCCAAAAAATTCCCTTCTGCAGTGGCGCATCTTTAGGCTAAGCCAAAGCCAGAGAGCATGTGAAAGGGACAAGAAAGGGGATCTGGACAGTACTTTACCGAGAGCACATAACCCTACCAGGGTTTATTTGGTACCAAATATTTATTGCCATCCCTGTGTTCTCATCGCTCCAGCAGAGCCATTATCTAAGAAATACACCCTCTCTGGCAGTGAGCTCTCTGGCCTGAGGTAAAACACCACAATGATGTTAAGATTTTTCCCAGTTGCAAGCCTACAAGAAATCTCTCTAACAGAAGAATGGATTTGCTTTGCTCCTTGTGCTTGTGATGTCAGTAAATCCTCATCTGAACTTTGTCCTAATTATTATAGGGTTATATATTGTTGTTATTCATTCATTTCAAGCTGCTAAATTCTATTATCCCTTGAATCAGAAATTTTGAGTCAATGCTTTCTCTAGCATGTCTGTCACTGAGGTTTTTTTTACTTTGTTTCAATTCATCTGTGTTTAATTTTATTAAGCTTTCCTTTGTTCTTCACATTGCAAATTATTGCCAATTCCAAAAAAACTTATTTTCATATGTATTATGTATCTTTGTGGAATTAGAGGAAAACAAGGAAGAAATGTGCTGACTTTTCTAGAGAAAGGCTTTCTCAGACAAGGGGGACAGGTCTTGCCAGGGAGCTCTGACACAGATGAGAATGCATTCTGTTCAGATTTAGCATACAATAATAGGCTCCAGATTTGTTTCATGTGCTTCTTGGATTTTGAATTGTAATATTTTTCAAGATCACAAGGGGCTCCTCACATTATTTCCTTTTACCCAGTAATTTTTAGAGCACATCTGGACTACTAGGTCCAGTTATGATTAACACGTCCATTGCAGTACAAGAAAGACATCAACAAACTGAGTGAGTCTAGTGGGAGTCCAGCAAGATCACTGGAGCTGGATAATGCACCCTATAAGGGGAGGCTGGAGGAGCTGGGATTGGTCAGACTGGAAAAAAGAGCGTTTTGGAGGTGTCTGGAAGTATGTTTCCAATACCTAAAAGGAGATTTTAAAAGGACGGAGTCAACATCTTTATGGAGTTGCAGGGCAATAAAGTGGATAAATTAATAAACAAGACCATGGTAATAAAATAAATCAGGTATGGTTCTGACTTTCAGCCAAGCAGCAGGAGAGGCTGCCCAGACACACCACAATCTGCATCCTTGGAGGTTTTCAGAACCTGAACAGAAAAAGTTCAGGGCAACATGTTTGACTTTACACTGATTTGAGCAAATTAGACTACAGAGCTACTGAGGACCCTCTCAGCTTGAATTATATTACAACTCTGTGCCTTTACATGGGTCAGGCAGAAGTGGAACACAGAGCATAAAAAAGGGATGAAGAAAATTGGAGAAGAAACTATCTGATCTCCTGCCAGAACAGCCTCTATTCCAGGCAAGGTTGGATATAGTAGCAGTAAGAGCTTATATTTCTCTCACTGACCATTGAGTCTCATACACAAGTATGGAGCCACTACTAGTTCTCTATGAGAAAATGGAAATAGTGACCTGGCCTTCTTCAGAAATCAGTTAAAATTATTTAAGCTCTGAATTAGTCCCAGTAGCAGCCTATATCTCTTCTCCAGTTATATATAGAGATTAAGGTGGTTATACTCATACTTCAGGCAATCTCATTCAGCTGGAATTCACACTAACTCAATGTTAAGATATATGTTTGTCTCCTCAGCCACTAAGCCTTAATATGAATGTATAAACTTCTGTTTTTCTTTCCATAATTAATAGACAATTAATTTTCTTTTTTTATGGCTATCAATCCATCAGCTTATTCCAGTATTACATTAATATAAATGCACAAATATTCCCTTTTAATATCCACCTAAGATTCACTGTAGCCCACACTTAAGAGTGTTAGAAAATTATATCCAGTAAATAACATCCAGAAGATTGTATTTCTGCCTCAGACCAGGCTTGTAGAGGACTAATACTGATGCTCCCTGCTCAGCAGGAGTAGAGCTACAGCACAGAAAGAAAATCTGGCTCTCAGGAGGTTTCTAATCTCCAAGCGAGAGATTGTCCAGTGTATTACAGACACTACAAAGACAACACCTGATATCCATCTCAATTTGCTAAAATCAGACTGGAAAATAACTACTGTAAGAAGCCAATGACGTACAACAGTAGGACTTAGGAAACAAGCCCATGAGCTTGGAATGGAAAATGAAGCCAGCAGCAGACTAACACAACATGCCTAAATTCCTACAATTTAAATACAGACAGCTTCTATATCCCCCCGATATTCCTGCATATGAAGTCGGAGGATTTTAATTTAAGAAGCACATTTCATCTGGAAAAATGGCGAATTTAGATTAGGAACATCAAAAACTTCCATGAAGTGCATTAGTTAAGAAGATAAAAGAAGTCTGAAACAAATGCTCTTGGATATAACAGTTGCCAGGTGGAAAGAGTAATGTTTATTCAAAATAAAAACTCAAAAAATTGGAAGAATAGACTAAAAAAAAATACTGTTTTTTAGAGGGCAAGTGTACAGAGCTGCACACAGAAATGTGATATCAACATAACTATTATTTCCAATCCTTGGTCGCTGTGTATAAAAAGTATGCAATCTAAACTACATCCTCAGTCACACCCAGAGAGCCTCACTGAGAATTTAAATGGCAGTCAGCTGCTCTACAGTGGATAAAAACTGCAACCAGAGACATAATGTAAAAAATCTGAGAAAGACAGAGCCCATGGAGGCGTAACTAGTAGAACGGAGCAGAGTTCATCTTCCTCTACTCGACACCTTGTTTTGAAGACATCAATTATCTGATTTAAGGTTCCAGATACTTCCTAGTAGTTATACAGTGAAACAAATTTACCCAAACCACTATTTTAATTTTGTAGCTAAAAATAGGAAAGTGTTGAGAGTTACAACAGCTAATGGAAGAAGAATGCCTCAGGTGAAAGACAGAAATGCATCTTTATGAGCCTATTGCATTTCAACAGATACCAAGTATTTTATATAAAATCAAAATATTGCTTTGGATGTAAGCTTGATTCTTAATGGGTATATTATTGGTGGGCTAAAAGTACAGAAAAAGCTAAAAATTCCATGGTTTACTCCACTGTTGAACTTTATTTAGCTGAGTGGGTGAAGTGAACAACACATGTACATAGATTGATTAGCAATCTTTTTGTGAGAAGTATTATTGCCCAGCCATCTGCTGTGCCATTACAAGACAGTGATCTTGGCAGATTAAATGTCAGTCACTTTTAATATACTTTATTATACAAGAGCCAGATATTTTCATTGCTTTGGGACAATATAAACCTGATGAAATCTAAGGAATGAAAAACATACCCTGGCGGTTGAGTTTTGAATTTATTTTCTTTTCAAACATAGCGCAGTTTTCTCCTTACTGTAATGCATGGGTTGGTGATAGTTTGTTCATCTTAAATTGCAGAGTATGGTAGTACAGGTGGAACAAGTTGTTTCTTATGATAATGTCCACAAGAGGGAATTAAAAGGGATGAATGTTCCTTGTTTTTTTCTTTGGAATAAACGTTTCTGTGCTTTGAAACCCCTTAAAAGATATGTTTTCAGTGACTAGTGTGGATTCCATTTTTTCTTATGCATCTCAGGTCTACAGGTGACATGGTATCTATATTTATTTTTACACTGAAGTTCATAAAACACTTTATGGTATCGCACCATTATGGTCTTGCAACATATGAAGTGCCTTGCAGTAATCTCTGAGGGAGTGAAAAAAGAAAAACAGAGTATTTTCCAATTGTGCTTCACACTCAAACATCCATTTTCGTAACCTGTCTTACATTCTATGTGGAAAGATTTCTTACAAAGAACATGACTTGGGGCATTTTGCGTCCTTAAAACTCGTTTTTGATGTAAAAAAAAGTGAAAAACCCAAACTTGCCAGGTTTTCATATACTTTTTGGATCCAAAAATGTCAAACAAATGAAAACTTCCCTTTCCATGAAACAATAAATGAGCTTGGTATTCTGGGTTACTTGTCGAATCTAAAATCCATCACAATACTGAAGTGCATTGCTAAGCCACACAGCACCCTGGAAAAAGAATTAATGAGTCAGAACTTCACAAGCACATATTCACTGTAAGTGTCTAATGCCAAGACTTTATCACTTACTCTCACCACACTCCTGCTGTCATTCCATTGCCAGTGTGAACACAAGCTGCAAAGGATTAGAGTAATAAAATACAACCTGCTTCTCACACTGACATAAAGCGTAGGAGACACTCACTGTCTCGGCCTGACTGTGGTGTTTAAAGAGGAGAGAATAAAACAGCTAGAAGCGTTCTTGAACACCCACAACACTGTAAACCTCTCTCTTTTGTCCTGTCTGAAGGATTGAATTTGTAAGGGGAGCAGCGCTTGGTGAGAGTCATTTCAAGGAGCATAAAACAGCTGGTGAAGGAAGAGGCACTATTTACCCAAACACAATTAAAGTAAAATTCATACTTCGTTTCAAAATAACAATCACCAACCATGTTATCTGTCATCAAATCATCTTACCTAAATAGGTAGGATTTTCCTTGTGGTAGACAGTGCCTGCTAATGCCATCAGCAGGGCAGAGGCTTTGGTAGGAGCATCACTTAGGAGGTAAAAGGAGGAAAACCCACCAAAGATGGGCCATGAGTCCTCATCTGCCCAAGGCATTGCAATTTCCACTCCTACTGTCTCTACAGCTGATCTGTAACATGCAGTGCATCCCAAATCTAGAAAGAGTGATGCACACCTGAAATATTGACTACTTTCTTCGCAAAAACATCCAGCAAAACAGCAACTGTGACAGTGATGAAAGACAATTGGGTCTTTCTGCATCCTCCCCAAACCACATCCCTTTCTGCCACTGTCTCTGATGGGCAGTGTGGTTTGTCCTAAGATAAGAACACCAGGAGGGTATTTCAGGAGGAATTTCTGGATGCTCACATGATTAGTGCATTCCAGGGATGGAGAGAGATGTTTGTGATTGACTTTCATCCACATCAGCCTGTGAAAGGGTATATAATACTTGTGGAGACTGGTCCAACTGGGCAAACTGGACTTCCAAGGTTGGAAACGGTTTCTGGATGGAAACTCCACCCAGCAGGGATGCTGGCAGAGTACATCCAGCCCAAGGTGGGGAACGCTTTTGGACGGGTAAGTAAAATGCACTAAAATCCAGTCAAATGCAGAGATAAAATCCTGGAGTAGCTATATTGATGCTTTGTAATTGTGAATTCTGCAAGGCCAAAGACTGCAAACTTGTACATTTTTAGATGAACCAGCTTATAAGCCTTTAAACAGCAACTGTTGACTAAGTGGACTCAGCCACATCCAGACTTCTCCGAGAAGTTTAGAAAGCAGGGGAGTCTTACTGACTCTACAGGAGGTACCACAACCTGATTATATTATAAGCCACTGTACTAGATGATGCAGTTGTTATTTAGACACTATATTGGCAAGATTTAGATATTGTGTTAGTAATAAATCTAATCATAATCATCCCCATAATCACCATGTACTATTTCTCATGCCCGATCAAGAGCCTTTTCTCAGTTACTCTGCTACAAGGACACACTACCAGCCCCGCAAAAAGAGTAGTCTTTGAAAAAGAAGCTGCATCTCCCTGCTAGCAACACACAAACCCTCCACTTGAAAACTTTTAAAGTATTGCCTGTTAAATTTTTTATGTGCATTTCAGCTGATTACACTTTAACTGTTGCTATGTCCTATTAAAGTCTGCTTTTATTCTCTAAATAAATTTGTATCTTGAAAGGCAGACCCCCAAGACCTCAAAATTCAATGACTTGAGGTGACAACCAAAGCTTTTGTGTTGACCAAAAAATTAAAAAACAAAAATTGGAGATGCCACTTGAGGTCTTAAGAAGCAGACAAATGAGGAGTGAGGTGCTGGCACTGAGAAGTGTTATAACTTCACCTCTGAAGTATTTGTGGTGTTTGTTTGGTGAACTGGAAATGTGCCACTACAGAGGATGGAGGAAATCCATCCAAGCTGTAACTAACAGGTAGACTTAACTACCAGGCAAAACAGAGAACAGCACAATCCAGTAACTAGATTTGGTGACAGTTCGTTCAGTATGCAGTCACGAAAAGTGGCCTGAAAATGTTTAAATTTGCCTTTATAGTTTCCCTGTCATCTCCCATCTCAATTTCCTAAAGTACCTACAAATATCACATCAGCAATCAGGCCTTCCAGTGGTGGAATCTAGCTCTGTACCTACCAATCCAAGCCAGCATCTAGAAAACCTTTCTCCTAATTTCACTATTACTACTCTTGAATTTTTCTACTTTCAATTTTGTAGAATCACAGAGTTTTTGCTCTTCTATTACTGATATTTCTTGTCTCTTTAAATTGAAATTATAGAAGGGTGAAATCCAAACTCCTTTGAAGTACGGATTTCCTGTTTTTCCCGCTGGCTCTTCCTCTGAAACTGCAAGTTTTTAGTTTAAGCTTTGATTCCCATGCATCTTCAAGGCAAAATAGAGAAAATCAAAACCCGTGTGTCTTGTTTTCCCTAATGACTGTCAGAAGTTATCTCCATAAGATATTTCTGAACACTTCACTCACTCCCCCCTCCAGTATGAAACCCTGAGCTAATATTTAAAGTCATATGTGCAGTCTTTTGAGAAAATCTGCTAAAGACAAAAAAATCTAAAAAAAATACAATTACTGCAAATACACTACTTTTGAAAATTCTCTCAGATGAAATCTTGTTCCACAGTTTCAAGCATCTGTAAAAGACCCAAAATACTGGACATAGTCTACTTCTCAGTAGTATAATTATTATGCTGTTGTTTCAGGTTTTCTTGTATACTGCTTGCTGGTTGCTGCTAACACACCAGATCTTTCTACTTTTCTCACCTCCAGTGGCTGAGTCTGCTGACATGTGATCAAATCGTTTGGCTGCAAATTTTTGGTGGGGAAGTATCTGATTCATTCTCCACATGACACCCAAGAATTCGTGCATGTTAGTATCAGCCAGGAAATATACTTCACATCACAGCTCCCTCATACCCAGTGCCCTGCGTGATGCTGTGCTTTCCTGGCCGCACCACAGTGACATTGCTTCTCCCCTTCTTTGTCACACTCAAGAGAAGGCACAGCTGCCAACTCCCCTCTCGGTCAGCTCTGCTTGGACACCACAAGCACTGGACCATTTACAAATGCACATTCCAAGCACGTGATCAGGGGGAGCTGCCACAGACAGTCATATATCTGGGAGGGGGTTTCAAAGGAGGAGATCTGTCTTTAAGGCTTGGCAGACCTGGGGCATGTGAATAACTAGTGTGGTTGATGCACCACTTGAAGTTGTGGCCAGCAAATAGGAAAAGTGAGCTTTTCAGTGCACAAAATATTTTTTCCAGAAGGAACTGCAGAAGATAATGCTGTTTAATCAGTGGGACATCAGCCAGTGTGGAGTTTGTGAAGTTGGGTGAGGGTAAGCAATAGGTAGCACTAACTCTCACAATGATTACTGCTGGTCAAGAGGAATCATGACACTTTTTTTAGTCTCTAAGTCTGTTTTTATATTAGTTGCTATTGTAGCAACCATTAACTTTGTGTCATTGTCATGCATTGCTATCATAATCCCAGAACACCCACTCATGACCAGGCAGTTCAAAAAATACAAAGAACATGCAGCAGCCACAGCTACAAAAAAACCCCTGTCCCTTTCACTGCACTCAATACAATAAAGAACACAATCCTCTTTATAACGATTTTCATACCTCCAGCAAACTGAGAGCATAAAATACTCTAAATAATGTATTTTTTTCTATGGGAAGAGTGCTGTGATTTTAAAGTCCACCAGGAGTTAAAAGCTTTATAAGTAAATTGGTGTCATTGAGAGATACTTCAAGGAAAAATGCCATCAAAGCTCAGGAAAAGTAACAATAAAGAATGTGGAGGTGGCTTTTCTGACGAATAACATAGGAATGTGACTCCCCCTCTGATCAGATACAGTTATCTGGGATGCACATACACAAGAATCCCCATGTCAGTTATTAAAAACAGGACCATCTTTAGAGAGATTTTTTGTCTATTATTTATAGCACTTTATCTGGCAAATAAAATATATTTCACTGCCCTCATCAAAATGAAGGATGAGAGCAAAATTTCCAATGTTGCAAAAGTCTATTTTATTCCACCCCATGTTCCTATTATCATAACTCCCAGTCCTAGTGCTCACTTCTCCCCTTTGCAAGCGATTTACACAGCTAATTGTAGAGAACTATCAGTTCAGCCAGACAAACTCTGCTATTAAAAATACAGAAATACTGACAGATCTTCACTAGCTTCAATAGCTCAATGAAAACCCTTTCATAAGTGCTTTTTTTCCCACAAAAAGAGAAGAGGCCTCAATGGATGACCTATTTCTCCTCTAGTGACAGAATCTAAATGTAGAAGAGAAAGATAGGACTGATGACAACAGCAGCAGCAAAAACTATCAAAGGCTTTAAAATAAATTGATAAAATGAACAAAAGTATCTGTTTCAACATAATGGTCAATCTGTGTTTGATGGCAAGTAAAATATTAAATTGCTGAACTGTTAGCTGTAGTGTGCCACTTATCATTTAATCACCCTCAGTAACGAAGGAAAAAAGTTGGAAAATATGTCCTTGGGTTTTAGAAAGACATCCAGGGGAAATCTGGGAGAAAAAGTTATGTACAAAACAGACACCTATACAGACAACACGATAGAAACTATAATAAAGGGCAGAATGAATGAAAATAAAGGTAAGTGCAACAGAAAAGGAAGATTCAGGATGACTTTTGTTGCTAGATACAATGTCTCACAACTCTGTGAGTGTTCCTATGTGGAATTAGAGGATGTATAAGGTTATGAAATCTGGGTAACATATTATCTTGGATTCCCAGGGAGCTCTTGGCATGATTCCCCCAAATGTTTTCTAAAGGTATTAGGCAGATCATGAGAAAAGCAATAGGTAGAAAGGAGGGAATAAAGGTTAGGCACAGCAGATCAGTTATTACACTGAACAGTGTAATATTACACTGAAGTAATTATATTACACTGAATGGGGGGGGTAGGTAACCACAGTAACTGTGTTTAGTAGGTCCTGGACTGTTTGGGATAAGCCTTAATTATCTACAGAATGGTGTGAATTAGGACACTACATCAGATATATAATTTGCTGAAAGTATAACCTTACTAAGGTCAGCAAAAAGTGCACTGTGAGATATACTACATGGTACTCATTCATTAAACAACAAAACAGCACATGAAACTGAATTTTGATAAATGCTAAACATTTTAAATATGAACCTTTCTTCCTCAATTTCATATGCCCAGTAAGTGGCTGCAAGGTAACTGCTGCTGCTTAAGAAAAACTAGAGGAGTTACACGTAATTCTGTGAAAATGCGCACACAAATCTCAAAGAGAAAATAATGAATTATTAGTAAAGAAACAGAAAACAAACTGGAAGACATTAGGAGCATAATCATAGCACACAATAAATTCCAAGCCCTCACTGCAAGAAGGACTTTGAGGTACGGAAGCTTGTCCAGAAAAGTGCAACACAGCTGCTGAAGGGTCTAGAGCACAAGTCTTATGAGGAGCATCTGAGAGAGCCGAGGGGTGTTTAGCCTGGAGAAGAGGAGGCTCAGGGGAGACCTTACTGCTCTCTTCAACTGCCTGAGAGGAGGCTGTAGCCAGGTGGGGGTCAGTCTCTCTTCCAAGTAACAACCAATAGGACATGCAAATGGTCAACAACCAATAGGACATGCACAGGGGTGGTGGCTTGGACTGGAAATCATTTTCACAGAAAGGTTTGCCAAGCACTGGAACAGCTTACCCAGGGAAATATTGAGTCACCATCCCTGGAGGTATTTAAAAGATGTGTAGATGTGGAACTTAGGGACACAGTTTAGTGGTTGACTTGGCAGTGCTATGTTAATGGTTGGACACAATGATCTGAGAGGTCTTTTCAAACCTTAATGATTCTGTTTCACAGTTACCATGATACAGTAGCTGCTTCTTATATTTTTGCTTTTTTTAAATTTCATGGTAGTGGTTATCTTTGTTGATGTAACTAATTTCAAAATTTCAAGAGGCAGATATTTCACATTTCTAATAAGCTTAAAGGTTATTAAAAGTTTAAGCTTTCCAGTTTAACTGAAGTATTGCCATAAAGCAGACAGTAATTAGAAAGCAAACTTTCAAAAGGAAGTGTAAATTATCTGTAATAATTTCTGCATGCCTAACTGAGGTGAATAGAGTCTTTTTATGGTTTGGATTTTTTTTAATTAATTAGAATCTCGATTTAGTGAAAACAGTAATTTTTTATCACCTATAAAAATTAAATTCTATTGACACTACATATTTTATACTTTGTGGATCCAAGTGTAGTGAAGCCAAATGAGGTCCTGCAGCTACAAAACTAGAGTCAACATAGCTCTTGCCACCCACCCTGCCACACAAACAAATAAAGCCCTGATAATTTGTGGAATTTGAGTAGATGACTGAATGCAACCAGAAAAATTAGAAAAAGGGAGAAACATTAGAGGGAGAACATCTGAATGGAGAAGAATACATGAATTAGATCCAGTCACTAGCTATAAACAAATGAGAACCAGAGGATTCTATGCAGAAAAATTGGAGCCTGAAACATGGAGATTAAAAAAAAAAAAAAAACCCAGAGAGAGAGAGAGAAGAGGAAGTGAAAAAAGGAAGAAAAAGAGGGAAGGGAGTATTGAAAAAAATGTGAGAGTGCCTAGGAAACACTAATCTGTCCCAAGATGAAACGGCAACCAATGTACTTTGCATAGTAAATGTGATTGATCTTGGACCATCACTGTGCCCTTTTGTGTACAGCAGTATTTCTCTACATTTGCTACTGAAAAACATACAACCCTCCTAAGGTCAATTACTAACAAAACCAAGAGAAGGCCTTACACTAACCTTCCAGTCATCAAATACTACATATAACATGTAAATATCAAAACATTTTTGTTTACTTGACTATAAATACCTGCACCAGCTGTCAGCAAGATGAAATAGGATTTCAACAGATTTTATTCAATTAAGTTCTTCAGATTTAAAATCTCACTTCCACCTACTTGCATTTTCCATTACTATGTAACACAGTTCTTTGGCAAACAAGGAAGCAGAGATCTAATGAAGTCTCAAGACAGTTATTTAGCAGCTTTTAATCAATTATGCCAGTGTGAATAGGGAATTAGTAAATGATCTTCCTCTTAAACCTCCAAAACTTGGTATGATCCCAAAGGTTCAGAAGGAGGCTGTCAAACAGTAAGAAAAGTGCAAAAATTCCTAGTAACTTTAGTAGAAATGAGATAAAATATTTTATAAAGGAGGTCGTTAGAATTCAATTCATGCAATTAACCAATCAGCTTTATTTCTAAAAGTTATCAGAGTTCTCTCCAAAAGAGCTTACTTTTTCTAGGAGCCTTCATTTATACTTTCATCCTTAGCTAAGTCAATATATGTTTGTTGTTATTAACTTTCAAATCATAAAAGCCTCTGACCATGTGGCTACTTGTGTGGGGAGTTGCAATGCAAGCAGACAGGATGGGGAGCAGATAATATTTTTGAATCAGGAGGGTTTGGGATCCAAAGCCTGTTATTTTGAAAATCTGAGGCATCAATAGGAAGTTAATACTGGCTTTACCTATATTTGCCTTATGCTGAAATACTTCATCCATATTCTGAGTGATAACATCAGGGAAAAGATAGTGGTACAACATCTGGAAGGACATACCCACTTCAGGAACACCAGGTTCCTGAAAATGTGGAGCATTTTCAAAGAAAACTAAAGAACAAAAACTGCACAATTTGGGATTTGATTCTTAAAACTGATTATAAAGTTCTTCAGACCTTATAAATCACTGCAGAGAAGCAAGTATCACTTTTCAATAGCTCATGTCATGTACAGCTTTATGATGAAGCTGTGTACTTTGCCATAGAATCATAGGTAAAGATTTCGATTGTATAATTTAGATTTAATGTCTAATTTGTTCTGTGACAGGATGAAATTCTTTCCTTCAAATGGTACAACAGAGCATCTGAAATTCTTTCCAATTAAATTACTTAAAATTAAAGCTTATTGATTTTTCAGCTTCTATTATCTTGATCAGGTAACAGTTTTAACATTAACTTTCTATCTCATTAGGCCTGTTCAGACTATTTTTTTAATCAGTACTTTTTATTCTGTTTGGTACTTTTTTCTTCCTTTTCTCTCAATAAGACTCTCAAAGACCTCAGAAAAATAAAGCACATGCTGCAAACCAAATTGTAAAGAATATGCTGATTGTTGGTTTGTTTCAATTTTTTTTTATAAAATATAATTGAGTATCAGACACTTTTCATAAGCTAGATCTTGGATTTTAGCCTGAGATGTAGCTTAAAGGCCATGTTAACCTAATCATATTTTAAAAGGCACCTAGTCAAATCTCGTCTCCTTTGGAGTTATAAATAGAACCTCCAACTTTGTGCAGAGGTTGGAATTTCACCTTTAATAATTAAAACAAAGGACAAACAAGTGAATGTCATGTGAAGGCAATTTTACTTACTGCAGAAAATTCTGGGTAGAATTTGGAGACTTTAATATTAAAGACATTAATTATTTCCTAATAAAATAAATATCTTTGAAGTCATCACCATGGAATCAGGGCTAGTATTAAGAAAAACTAAATTTAAAAATTCAGTTGTTGTCTTGCTTCTAACCAAAGGTAAGAGAGCATCAATAGAGTTATGTTTTACACAGAAAATGTGGCTGGCACACAAGTTATAGTTGAATCATAGCATTCATAGAATGGTTTGGGTTGGACCTTAAAAATCATCTAGTTTCAACCCTGCTGACATGGTCAGGGACACTTTTCTGTAGGTCAGGTTGCTCAAAGCCTAATTAGAACTAAAAGAGATATATTTTGAATCAGTATGCTATCGAAAATATCAGACAGGTTGCTCACAGAAACAATGTTACAGAACACGTGTATTTTGTCATACCAATACCTAGTACTATAATTTTATTTTTACCATTGTACAGAAAATTATGCTAGACAGCAGCAAGTTCCATACTTGTCATCTTTACCCATTACTCCAAGATGGATATTTATTTATAAATTAAACAGACACAACTCATTTATATTTCCCAGGTGATTCAAAGGTTTATAATTTTTTTTAATTGCTAGGATGAAAAAACAGAAACTATTTTATAAGAAATCTTGCATAATAATGCCTCCTTAAGACAATAAGGGAGAAGGAATTTCATTCAGACATGCTTAGCATGATGAAACAGTTGTAATAGTTTGACTTACGTACCTATGTGAAGGAAGCAATTTGTCACTAATAGCATGATAACATAGTCTGTGTCATGATACTGATACCAGACTTTATATCAATCCCAGTCACAAACTTTGTATCTTCCTCTAAGTGTAAAAAAACTGTTCATTTTTAAACAGATGCCACACTACTAAAAAGATCAAAAGAAATGACTGCTCCTTCAAAGAAAATTGAAAATAAGTACTGATGTAGCCCACCACCTATCTACAAGAGAGAAAATAAAATGGCCAAACTAGGAATATATTAATCACTTTCCAGAGTGACTACATGGAAATGAGACTGTTCAAACAGCACTGGCACATTTGTAGAAAAACAGCTCACTCCAGGTGGCCCTGCGGGTCTGTGTGCTCTTGGGAAAACTCCTACCACATGCAGTCTACACAGGATAATAAATTATACTAAACTGGAGGGAGCTTCAGTGGAAAAAACATGAAATCCATTAAATCTGATTTATCCTGTCAAAACTGAATTGCAGACAGTACACTTCTGTTCATTGTTTACAAAACCTCTCTAAAGGCAAACAAAATCTCTCTTTGGACAAACCAAACACCCTCTTCATGTGAACATTTACCATGGAACTCCTGAATCCTCAGCAGTGGCTAGATTGCCACACACAGATAAATACCACCTATGCTGTATGTAATTACAGGAAACCTGACACATTTTTTGCATGAGTGTCACATGCAAATGAGTATACTATTGGTACTAAAGCAGTGTCTGTAAATTCTGACATTTTCCATTCTCAAACAGAGTCTTCTTTTTGTTCATCTGAGATTAAAGTCATCATTCCATTGACATTCACGCAGTAGAAGAAAGTTGGGAAGTTAGTTACACTCGATGAAGGTTCATGAGGTTTGCTATCAAACAAAATGTGCCTGAGTTTCTATTAGGCAAATGAAAAGTGAAAGTGTTTTGGTGTCCCTGCATTCCCAGTATGAGGTGTATGGTGTGTGTGCAGGCAGTACAAATTACTTTCTTGGGGGTTTTTTGGTGGAGTTTTTTTTTTTTTTAAGTTAAGCTGATAAATGAGAACATTCCACTCTTAATGCACTTCCACAAGTTTTAATTAATGGAGAGACTGCAAAGATAAGCATGACCTTTCTATTCCCTTCTTTCTTCCTTTTAATGAGAGACTCTTTTCTCTGTTAGCAATCTCTGGAAGTTCCTCCCCTTTGCTTGCAGCTCTCTGGTGCTGTTTCCCAAATAGCAATTGTTTAGAACATCTTGTGCTGCTCTTTGCTGCTGTCTTTCTACATATGATTGGGGAAAGAGCAGAAATAACCTAAAACTGAACAATTTTTCAAGTACACGTTTATAAACTCAAATTAAAACCCTAACATTTTTCTTCTAACTCTTTCAAGCAAGTGCTGTCTATTATCAAGGTCATTATTAGTATAGCAACTGCTGGAGAGATTTTACTACAAAGCAAAGGAGGGACAACTGGAAGAAACATAAACAGATTTTATGCTACTTTACTATTTTATGCTACAGATTTTGTGCTACTGAGCCATCCCTTTTTATTGCGCTGGATCAATGACCACAGTTTACATGGATACTGATGTGCATCTAATTACAAATTAGTTACACCAGTTAAGTGAAAAGACTATAAATGGCAAGAACTGAAATCAAAAACTCACAGGAGGGCTTAAATATCAAGGTAGTCTTGTTTCAAACCTGTTAGATTCAAGACATCAAATGTTTCTTAAAATCTGGATTTAGTCATACGTATTTTTGACTTCAGTGTAATTCCTGATGCCCAAGAGCAGTAGCAAACCACTTCAACAAACTGCTTAAATGAGCTGGAGCAAGGCAATGTGAATGCAAAGGTTGAGCATTCTAGAGCTGGCTGCAGTGGCTCTGCTACAGCAACCATATGATAATGAAGTGCCTCCAGCCAAATTCAGCTAGTTTTTAGCTCTGAGCAAATTAAATCAGCAACACTCAGGAATAAACATACTGTAAGGGAACACGAGGACGATATCTAAATGTATTATCTACTCTTAAAGGCATTTTCTGAGACACCTAGGTGGATATTATTTATGGGATGACTTGAGGATGAAATGAGTGTTTGTGAATAACACACATTTCATTATGAAAAGACTGGAAAACTGACACTGTTCTTTCTCCTTTAGGAGACAACAGCATGATTTGCTATTAGCATGTAGAATGTTAGGGAATAGAGAAACCAAGTGTTTGCTGAAAGGTCTTCAAAGAAATCAGTGCAAGATCCAAGCACAGGATTAGCCTCTTGGCAATTTGAGCTGATACCTTTAAATCAGCTCTTCTACCCCTTTTATTCTATCTTCCCACCAAGGATTCAAAGAATTTCAGTCTCTGGTGTGGTCAGTCTGGTGCATTTTGCATCATTAACGATCACTTCAAAAAAGAAAAACACAATGTAGAAAAACAGAGTAGATTTTCCACATTAAGGGTAATTGGCACCATCGGTGAAGAGTCAGCACTTACCCTGTAATAGTCAATTCAACAACACATGTCTAAGTGCCAAACCACAAGCCCTTATAATTCTGCAAACTTGGTTAATTGCTTCTTTTTGGGTTGAGATCATGCTTATATTTATGCCTGAATTAAACTTCACCATTAAAAATAACTTAGACAAATTTTTGTTCCTTAAAATTTTACAGATGAGTTGTAGGCTGAAACACAAACATTTTTTAAGTACATATTGAAAAGCAAACAATAGCTGTTGTGTGCAGCTATTCTGAGCACAAGCTCTGGTCCACTAAAATAACTTCAAATCTGGTACAATTTAGCAGAATCCACCTATCATCTCCAGTTTATTTTCTTGGTGGAGATCTACTGCAGCTAGCCAAAATCTTTAAAATCTTCCATTTATGAAAAATTTGCATGGTTTTATTGATTGGCAGTTTACAAGTCCCAACTTGTTACTCTTTTTTACTGGAAATTGCTGTTTCCAGGTGGAAGCTTTACACTTATTAACACAGGGAAGCAAATATTGCTGTCAAGCCTTCTTCTGCCTTAGGTTCTCCCACTATCCATAAAGCTGCCTATTTCATTCCCTCTGAAATGGTATTGGAGTTGTGTTCCCTACACAAAACAAAGGAAAAAATTGCACTTCAAAATATGACTCTTTTATATATAAAGTGTGGTAGCATCACTTTCTTCTCACTAGCTCTGTGTTTTATTAAAGAACAAGCTGACTGAAGGAGTTAGGTGTTTTCCCCCTGGAGAACAGAAGGCTCAGGGTGGGTCCTCATCACAGTTTTCTAGTACTTAGAGGACACAAGGAGCCACACTGAGAGGATAAGGGGCAATGGGTACAAGTTGCATAGAGAGGTTTTGTCTTATCAAATTTTTTACAGTGAGAAAAAATAATCACAGGATCTGGTGGAGTTTCCATCACTGGCAGTGTTCAGGATGAGACTGGACAGAGTGCTAGATAGTCTCACCCAGGTTCACCTCTCCATGAAAGGCTGGACCACATGATCTTCCAAGGTCCCTTCCAACACAGGCTGTTCTGTGATTCTGTGAATCTGCCTACTTCCCCCTTAAATCACAATTTACATGCATTTCTTGCATGAGTAGTTGCACAGCACTGGTAGATGAGGTATGCCAATAGTCCTTACATTTTTATGGACAGAGTAGAATATGCTCTTAAAATATGTACTCCAAGGTTTACTCTATGTTTTTCTTGTATATGTGGCTGATATTAAAATCAGAGAGAGATGATAACTTTCAGTGCAAACTGAGGCATTATTTATTTCTGCCTGGCAAAACTACATGGCTTTACAAGTGGTTTGTAACAAGACCCTACAGGCGAGTTTTAAAAGACAACCAAGTTAAACCCTGACACACTGGTTAAAAGCAATCAGATAATGCTGAAAATCCAAATTATGGTGACAACAGATTACAGAAATTTAGGGCTTTTCCACAAGAAGTTCTAGATTGTCTTGTCCAGAACTAAAACAACAAACCACACACTTATGGATTTAAAAAAAAAAAAAAAAAAATATTTTCAGAAGTTTTCTCATGTGAAAAACTCTTGCTCACCATCTGTCAAGTTCACTGTTATCTGGCAATTCTGAGCATTACCCAAAGGAAGCATTTAGGGCTATTTGTTTTCTGAAGATCTGAATTTAACCAGCTTCAGATAGCTGACTTTGGACTAGGACCAATATACATAAGACATTTTTGTCATTGTGGATAATTTTTTTCCATCCATGCAATCTGAGAGGATAAAACCCAGCTTAAGTTAAATTACTGTGGTGTTCTGGTTACATATGTTAGTAATTTGTGTGTTTGTTTAATTTTAATTGGATATGAACATAAGCAACCAAGGAGCTATGTTTTCTGTTTGGTACAAGCTTTTTCTATTCCAAATTTTGCAACAAGCAGGTAATCTGAAGGACAATCTCTTCCAGTATTGCAGTTCTGGTTTGACAAATAAAGGTTAAGCTTCCACATCAAACAAACATAGCACAACAATTTTTCAAACTCTGGTAAATACAAACAGGTGACTGTTTTGTAGCTGACAACTGAGAAATACAGAATCACATTTAGGTCTCTTGAAGCCTCCACAGTAACTTCAGGAAGCAACATACGACATTGTTTGAAATTAGATTAAAATGTAGCGATCTCTTTCATGTAACATGTCAATATCTTGTGAGCTGACTACTTCCAAATATCGACTTACGTATTGATAGTTACTCATTGCTCAAGTCACAATTTTAAATACAGTGATTTTGCTTTTTGCAATGATCATACTTTGATTTCTAATATGACAGAAAAAGACATTTTAAAAATAAAGACCAAAAAAAAAACCCAAAACCGAAAAAAAAGCCAAAACAAGGCAAGGAAAATAGTATTTTTCATCATTTTTTAAAGAAGGAAGATTATCTTTCCCCTAACCAGAAGATAATGGGAACTTCCATAGAATATTTTACTTCTACAATTTTATTTCTACAATTTTATTTCTACCATTTTCTACTAGAAATTATTCCTCTATCAAAAATTCCTGATCAGGTAACTAACTTCCTGTAAATCAGGGAAACAAATAATATCTAAATACAATAACCAAACTTGTGTTATGAAACTTGTGTTTCCTGCTGGCCACACAAGAAACCTGTGGCACAGTTTGAAATCAAACCTTCACTTCCATGTCCCAAACCAGCTGATCAAGCAATGAACTGTTCTTACTCACTTCACTGATTTTATTTGCCTTTCACTTTCTGTTTAGGATGCTATAGAAGTGTCCAAATTTAAGATTAGCTTTTGGAAACAGTACAAGAATGTATTTTAAAAGTTCTGTTTATTTTTTATATATTGAAAAATTCTCTAAGGAAACAGCATGTATTTAACAAGCTGCTTAGTATAACACTGAGTAAATTCATCATGGACTCAAACATATTTTGTACCAAACAACTATCATTATCATCCATTTATTGTTTCCTGGCACCTGCTGCAATATAATGGATGATCAAAATCCTCAGATTCTTAACAAAGGTTTCTAAGATTTGATGATGTCTGTTTTGGTATGGAAATTATACTGCTCAAATGCTGTCAGGTCACTCCAACCGCAGCAGAAAACAAAGTCAAGTCCAATAATTAAAAAAAAAAAAAAACAAAACTAGAATATGAAGATATGAAAATAAGAGAAAGTACCTGGGTCTTCTATCGATAAGTTCTTCGTTAACCATTGAACAATATCTGAACCTAGGAGCAAAACAAAAGGCATTTATATATTAGTAAGGTTTCTCTCCCTATTCTTCAGATCCCTGAGGTAAATCATATTGCTCTTCCATGGAAAATATCTATATTTTTTGCTCAGTTTGCCTAAGGAAAAAAACTACTAACCATTCTATTTTAGTTTAGTTTTTTTAACTTTGTTTTAGCAGTGAAACATAGCACTTCTTTCTTTAGGCTAAGACATAAAAAGTAATAGAAGTGCATTTAGTGTACAATATAGTCTGCATTTTAAAAATTACGCTACTGCAAAATTTACATGGAAAATCAAACATTTTATTAATCTAATTCCCCCCATTTAAAAATTAGTTTGTCAGTAAAAGCATATTCAATTGCCTAAATATGTTACCAATGTATCAAATTCAACCCCATGGCTAAGCTCTTGACAGAATTCATTTTTCCCTCAGTGCTAATGCACTTTCCTTACCACTCCAGTCTCCCATGTTCTCTATCCCTTTAATGTACTGACTATCCTTTTTATTTAATTTCCTGCCTCGTTTTAAGGTCCCATGCTATTGCTCACCTCTTAACACCTTTGATACCAGATTTCCTGGTGCATTTTACACTGAGTATCCTTCCAACCTCACTAATTGCTAACTCATCTGCTTCTCTTGGGCATGCACTTCCACCAACTGCATTTCTATCACACTTTGCACTTTATGCCACAAGCTGAAGTCAGCCTTGTTTTCCAGATAGAAAGCTATTGCTGAACTTCACCCACTGTGAACACGACTTGGAAAATAAATTATGAAGCATTGCTGCAGACAAAAAGCCAAAATCACATTCATTATTTAAGCAACTTGAAATAACCAAACTGGCTTAGAGGGAGAATGAGTGAAACACTGAGGGATGTCCCGTGCATGTTCTTCATGTTTCATGATACTTCCAGTTCAGAAAAGCAATCTAATAGAGAGAGATGTCACATAGTATTTCTTTATAGAACCAATATTTAAGTTGCTCATCCATTTCCCACCAAGCATAATAACATAACTCTTTTATAAACCTTAAATTTAAAACAATAAAAATCGATACAACTTACACAAATATAAACCAAATCAAAACAATAAAATCTCTTGAATGTACAATATTATATAACATTAGAATGTGGAGCGTATTTCCCCATAATTACCTAGATTCAGATTTCTTCCCGTACTTTACATACTGCATAATTTCCTTTCCTTTTCTTAAGGCAATGAAAATGGTATTTTAAAAAGGCATTTCAGAGAAGAAAGGAAATTTACTTCTCCTTATAGCTTTTATTTTATTACACTTAGTGAATACCTTTATCATGTATTTTACAAAGCCTCATTGATTATATCATAGCTTTCATGCATGCACTACTAAATTGATTATATAGCAATGAAAATCTCTAGTGATTTTACAACGATGTCCAGAGCAGGCATTTTCATTACGATGTTAAATGTCTAAATTTTGAGAAATATTAAACTGCAGTGGCACTGTTTCTCATAGCATTTACATGGATTTATTCCTTAAATGAGGCAATTCACTTTTGCCTGCTATTGGAGGTGTAAAAAATGTTTCAGATATTCTTACTCAAAAATATTCTATTTTTATGTATTTTTATAAATACAATTTTTAGTCCTTTATTTATACAGGTGAAATTTGAGGCTGACACCAAAGGAAGAATTTTAGTTCAATGTAAGATGAAACTTCATAAATCTCAATGATGCAGTTCCAAGCATAGCTATATTTTTGTGTCAGCTGACTAGAGAAGTTAGTCAGACCTAAATATTTTCCTGAATCTTCAAAGATCAAAGACAAAAATTAGAAAAACAACATGACATTTTTGAATATTGATTTTTAACTTTGTCTTCTTTCAAATCTCTCAGGTACCATATGGGAAGAAGTTTTCTATTCTTTTCATCTCGCCTTCTAACATTTCTTTCCTTTTTGTCTCTTTTGAAAACTTTCTTACAGTCTCATGCTGTATTCCTCAGTCCTCAGCTCCTGGCATCACATTTGTGTATACGTGGTTTGCATATCAGAAATTCCACCTCCATATGTTCCACTGTCTTTTGGCCTATTATAAATAATAGTGGGAAATCTACTTTCTTGAAAATGGCACCATCTGACTATGAAAGTCCATTGCTGCTCTATTCACGCTTTATCCTGAAGTCATTCCCCTGGCACACGAAAGCCTGGGCAGGTGTTTAAGCCAGCTATTGCATTCGAACAACTAATGATTTCAGACAAATGACTGTAATGACAGATGAATAAATATCAACATCAACACCCTCCTTCTAGTGTGAAGGCTATTCAAGTAAAACAAACTTGCAAGTAATTTGCCATATTGCAAGTGAGAAATGTATCAGTTCATATGTCTTTGGTAGATCTTGAGGCCAACTCTAGTCCCAAAAGTATAACAAAGGTCTTGATTGTAGAGCTTGCTGGTGTTTTTTAGTGACTAGTTTTAACGTCTAATCAACAAAATTGTTACACTCAATCATTGCTGTGCCCTTTTCTAAGGTTTATTACTTATGCAAATGTGTTTCTAAAAGCAAAACCATTACTCTAATTTCTTATCTCAGGGGAAAAAAAAACCATGGCAGCAAAACAGGTGAAAACAGGAAAATAATACTTCCTGTGAGTGCAGCTTTGAAAAAAACTGACCAGTAAATTCATGTCATTTTTCATACATCACACTTCACATCTATAGGAATTATGATCCAAGACTGTAAACTTCATTATTTGTAAGCAAGAACTGGTACTTATAGGATGAAAAATCTTTAACCTTCCAGCCAGAAATCTAGCAAAAAGACAAGCTACTCAGATGATACAAATTTCACGGAAGCTATCACCTTGGTACTAGACTCACCTCAAAAGGAAAATTCAGGCAATGCAAAATAGAAAATGTTTGTTGTGTCAGATACTCAGTTTTTCTACACTGTTTAATGTGTGATATCAAAGACCTATTTATAACATGGTCAAAGCAGATTCTCAAGCTAAATTCCCCAGGTCTCCCTGCCTCACTTCCAGCAAGCAGCTAAAAACCAAGTTGGCCATTACATCTGCAAGGCGCAGAAGACTTCGGTCAAATTACTGACAATTTTGAAGTCCCACAAGAACCTTTGTCATGCCAATTTCTAAAGCAAATGAAACTAGACAAGATAAAGTAATAATTTTTAATAATATCTTAAACCTAGTACAAGCTAGCACAAGCCCTATGTTTTTTTGACATAGAGCCTGAAAGCCAAGAGTGAGATTCCTTAAATGCCAGCACCTATCCAGATAAAGGCAATAAATTCACAAGATCTTGCTCAAGTCCAAAAATAAGACAGACTTTCATCTTCTTTAAAGAAATAGGAAAAAACATGTCTATATTCATATTAAAAAAAAAAAAAGACTCTGTCATGTTCTTTGTAAAATGTACTTGCTGAAAACTCCACAAGTGATTAATTTTAAATGAAATGGTCAAAAAATAGCAGTTGCTGAAGCTTTCATAGCATCTTAAGGAAATATTTTTGAGGAAAGCATGCTCTCTGAACTCTGCAATACTAATTTCCAAGTCAAAGTCATAAAGGCCAAGATAATGTTAAGGTTACCTTTCAGAGAAGATCACCTATTTTAAACAAGTTCTTACAAAGTACATTTCCAAAATATGATGGTTTTGACCTATAGAAAATTTCATGGGAATTATAAATCAAGTTTTTGCTATGCATAGACACAATAAGCCATGTAAGCCTTGATCTGACAGAAAAAAGATACAATTGTAGTACTGCAAAAGAAAATCAAAATTCAAAATGTTCTTTTTTAAAATTCAAAAACATATTTAGTGAAAGAAGAGGTGGTTGCAAGAAAGTATGATTTATTAATCAGAATCACTAACTGTAAGACCACTGAGAAACTTAACTCAATCATTTCTACTTCATAAAGAGCCAGGTTCAACCGTGCAGGGAAAATAGTCTTTTGCTGTTAATATGTTGGTTTAGTAACTAAAATCTGTTCTCCTTTTTACTTTTAGACCTCAGAGTATTTGCAAATGATGACATGGGAAGGTGACACAGGAAGCTCCCCTGCATTGGTGATACCTAGAGAGAGGGTTTTGCTGTTGACCATCAAGAATTTTGCCATCTGGACTCTCAGGAGCAACACAACCACCATGGTCTTGTCTGCCCAGCACTGTGGAATCTGGTTTGGTGTTTGAAACCACTGTTTGGCGCTGAAAGGCAGGAGCAGATCATTCTGGTGCTCCCTCAAGGGAGCCTCTTGGTCAGCTGGGTCAGCTTCAGTGCTTCACCACCACCTGGCCTTGAGAACCAGGAGAATTTTTCACAGGCCAGCTCACAGCACAGAAAACTTAAAAAACACAACTCTAGAAAGTATCAATGTCTAAATTTAAGACAAGACTATTACTAAATTAGTAAGGACATAGTACTGTATTTCCATTGTTTCTCTTTATTTTTTTTATATTGGGAGAGGAGGGAATTGGGTCATTTTAACTTTCATCTTCAACAACACCACTTCATGGTGATACATCAAGAAATTAAGTTTAGTCACTAATATACACTTCAAAACCCTTGGTCAGGATTGAAAAAAATACAACGTGCAATTTCATTTCTCACCAGTGATTCAGATATCGGAAACACAGAAACTAGATTAGGTGAACAGGGAGATTGTAAAGCCAGTGGTCTCTCAGGTTCTCAGCATCATCTGCTTTTGCACAAAAATTTCTGTCAAATGCAGGGTAAGACTCAGCAAGAAAGGGCTTTCACTGGTGAATAGGACAAAAATGATGTGCACCTTCCTGAAGTTTTCAGTCACAAACCATAATATATGTTGCTACAGTCGCATCAGCATGGGCATTTTACAGTTTCTTTTCTGTATCTGATAAAGAGAGGAAATTACTCCTTGTGCATTTGTATGAATTTTTCATGTACATATCTCAAAGAAATCAAGTACCATATACAGTATTCACAGGCAGAAGGGTAGAGGGAAGGAAAAAAATGGCTATATTATATTTGGGTTAAAGTATAGAAAAACACACGATTATCCAGTACCCATACTGGATTATTCAGATTAATTTTTCTCTAAGAAAAGAGAAGCTTTGCATCACTTGATCGCAGTGTCCACAGAAAGGTAAAAGACAGATGTGGGGACTCCCCTCTTAGAGGAGTTGCAGAAGAGCTTCAAGGAACATATACCCCTTCAATTCTTTCCACCCTATATTTTTAGTTATTAGGTTTTTTTCCTTTCTTTTCTCTATTATTTTGGATTAATGTAAAATACATTTATAGATTTAACTTGGTACAATTTTTTACCATGAATGGCAACAGAGCTGACATAGTGATAATTTGAATACACTGCTGATTGCACTTCCATGTTTAACTTTCTGACCTTTACTATTTAAATGGGTTGACTTTTTAAAAGAAAAAATATCATTGATCAATGTGCAATTTGATTAAGGAAATTATTTACATCTCAACTTTCACACACATTTCTGCCATTTGCTTTTTAGAATTACTGATGAAAACAAATGCAGAAACCTACTCCTTTGACTTATTATAATTGAGGGTGGACCATGCATTAGTTTGAGTTCTGTTAAGCCTTAAGGAAGCTTTTACCCAGCTGACAATTTAAAAATCTCATCTGAATAATACTAACTGCACAGGAAATATGATATATTTTAATGAAACTACTCAAGCACAAAAGGAATTACAATTTTATCATTTTAAAACAATATAAGCTGAAATATACTTTTTTCCAAAATGAAGGTAGCTACAGGAATTTGCAGAAATAAAACCCTCAGATGAATCATCCTACTGCTTTTGAGTTGGACTCTTTCATTCTCTGCTGTAAGCAGTCCTCAGAAACACTCAAGCCCAGAAGGGCAGAAAGGATCCATAATTCTGGCTTGACTACCCTTGTTGAAAGAACAACATGTTGCTTGATACTGTTATGACTTTCTGCTTCAGAGAGGAAAATTCATCCCCAATCATACTGTGAAAGAGCTAATAAATAATGCAAAAATCTCTTCCACTTCCATACCTATATGAAATAAATTAATGTTACTGACCAACAAATTCCAGTTATGTAAATCCTGCACTCACACTCTGTTTCCTAATCAAGCTTCAGAGCAGAAATCCAGTTCATAAACACTAAAAGGATAGTTAAATATGCTGTGTATCTGTGCCGCTCTTTATTTTAAGCATGTCAATCCACACAGGTCCCTGTCTCCTCCAGCAAAAGGAATTGCCACTTCATTCCAGCAACATTTATCTTTAAAGTTTACCAAAAGACATTCTCTACCCAGATCTCCTCCACAGCCACAAGTGACTGTTTTACAAATGACACTGGCTGTGCATAACTGGCAATATATCAGCAACCACAGACGAAACCCCTGTAATCCCAAGGCTCTTATCCTAAACACTAGAGTTTAGCATCTTGCTGAAGAACATCGCTCCATGCTAAATATTTGAAAGACAAGAGTGATGATATTTAGAAAAACTAAGAAGCATAAAAGCCCAGCACAGCCTTTCTACTGAAAAGGAATTTTTATGCTTTTCTTCAAAATTAGGTAAAGCCTTGTGATCTTGATGAGCTATAATAGAATGTGCACATGACATGCAAAACCTTAACAACCTCCTCTATGTAAAAAGTATTTGAGGGGGGGGAGGCCCATAAAATATAAGTAGAATTTTGAACACCATAAAAACGCCCTGAAGAAATTACATTTTTGAGAAATCTTCACCTCCAAATAAAAAAGAAAAACAAAACAAAAACCAACTAACAAACTAAACAAAACAAGAAAAAAAGGAACTTCATTTTTAAAGACTGTATGCATTCTTCAAGCAAAACTTCTAAAGACTGAAATAAACAAGGAGGCCAGGAGACTTATTGATGAGATCTACTTGATTTCCTGTTCATCAGAAATCTTAAATAATGGTAAAAGAAGAAGCTAAGTGACTTCCAGCTTTTTTCCTCATGTCCCATCCTTCTTCTCCCAGTCATTTCCTCTCTTTATCCTTCAAACACCTGCAGACATATTTGGTTACTATTAAGAGACAAACAGCCAAGAATTCAGCCACTCATCATGTTCTCCATCCATCATTAATTTTATGAACCCAAGCTAAATCACATCCTCCAAAATAGTTTTGTATCCAATGACAGGGGGAGAGCAGGAAGCCTCCAAACACCAAGCATAACAATGTCCATGCTTTTCCCAGCACCGGTGTGTACTGTGTAAATCAACAGGCAATGAGGCTGTTCTGCCCCACCTTGTAGGAGAGTGCCCAGCTTAAAGAACATTTTTTTCTATCTCTCTCAGTGATGATGTAATTTCTTTTTGATAAGAATGAGAAACTCCACATGGAAGGGAACAGTCTCTACTGTCTGCTAATTGCATTCTTTAAATCATGAGGTAGCTTAGTCCAAATTTCTACTCAGACACAAGCAGTTTCAGGTATTTGAACCCAAGTGTCTCCCCCTCAGTTTTTAGCCATTCTGGCTGGGGCATTCTGGTTGTGGGCCCTTTTAATTCCTTTTGCTGGAGCTGTAACTCTTTTGTGTTAAATAGCCTGGGAGATAAGAAGAGAAAATAAATTATTTACTACCCTGTAGGACACCCGTGTGGGAAGTAGAGCACCTGGAGTCCCATCCCTACTGCTGTGCAGTCTGCTGAATGGGAAGCAGAACAGCATTGGCAAGTGTACCCTGGTGCAGAACACAGCAGGGTTTGAATGTAAGAGCAGCCACCCTCAAGAAAAGCTGAGAGGGAAATGGATATGTGACTCCTGTTCCAAGTTTGACCTCCCATTCCTGCAATATCATATAAAAGGGCAGCAGTAACAGCACTGTTCTCTAACTATGTTGAACTCTCTGAAAAATTCATACAAGATTATTTCAGGAAAAGTGACAATGTATTCTTAAGGGAAAAATTTGCTGCTTGCTATAAATAGTTCATCTAGCCTTCTTTTCAGATCTACTAGATGTTTTGCTGTGTCTCACTGAAAACTCTGTGTATAAAAAACAGGTAGATTGATAAGCATATGTTCTTCCTCTCATACACATATCAGTAAGTGCTTGCACATTGCACATTGATAATCCTAACAACACAGTAGAAGCTGCCTGAGTTTATCTCTGCCACAAAAAATGCTTTTGCTTTCTTATTTTTTTACATCAGCAGTTTGAAAATTGTGTGTAAAACCAAATATCCTCCAAGTTCAACAAAAAAGCTTTGTGAAACTCTTCACCATGCTTCAAGCAACTATGTATTTTTTCCACAGTAATATCTCTAAGAAATACAATATTTTCCTTCAAAAAAGCTTCTTCTAATTTTTGCCATACTGCCCCCCAAAAGACACCCACACACAGATGGCAGTGGAAGGAAGTGAGGAGAAATGTAATTTCTGCTAGACACTTTAACATTCATGGAGGATTTTCACAGGGGAAAATCCTCAAGTCCTAATTCAGGGGTAATGGGAATAAATATATAAAGACTTACATATATATATATAAATATATAAGACTTGACTTGGGATTTTGACTCCAAGAAAAAAGTCAGTTGGGACACAGTGACTCGCAGTTTTGACATTTGCCCAGCAACAATGTCAATGTACTTCCTTCCTCACAAAGTGCTCCTACACAATAATAGTTAATTTATATAGTTGATTTGAAAATGGGTTTTTCCACTGTTGCTATTTCAAAACACTCTTTCAGTGACTCATGCTCTTACTGTTCTCTTTGCTTAAGACTCTCAAAACTGATGTCCAAAAAAACCGCCTTTGATCAGCGTAGATTTCCTGAATAACCCAAGTTATTTAATTTAGTTATTTTGACTAAAATTCACTAAAATACTAAATTTTAGAGAGATTTAGTGGTGGCAATCATAACAGCATAATGTGATGCTCTGCAGAAGCTCCTTAACCACAAGTTTCCCAAGAATTTGATCATTACCCAGCCATTCTCACACATTCAGAAACATCTCCAACAGGAAACCTCAAAAAGAAATTCTACAATACAGCAGTTGCACAAAATACTTATCTTCGGAGACACAATCCAGTGTAGGAACACAGGCTACAGCAGAAAGACCCAAAACAAGAATTTCATAACAAAATGCCAAGACATTGCAGAATAATAATACTTTGGCCAAAGTATTCATCTGGAGGGTTTAGTTCTTTATTCCCATTGTTCCACAGCCTGTAGCACAGATCAGCTATTTTTCAACTAGTAGTAATAAATATAAAATATAATATACAATAACGTTTGCTGAAGCTGAGTAAAAATCTTCAACCTTAATCCTAATATTCAAGTGTTACACCAGAAATGTCACTGACTCTGATCAGAACTTTGCTCAAGGCTTCTTTTATTCCTATTTGAAATATGGAATGTTTTAATATTCAATAGACCACAGAAATTTCTAATGAATTTCTATTCTTGATTAAGCTGTGCTGGGTGTTTTTGTGGTATTTCCTCCAGATCCATGATTATTTTAATACTGCTATGTCTCAGAGTTTACACTTCAAAGATGTGCTACAGGGCTACATTTTCAAAAGGGAAAAGAAATTAAGTTATTCAAATTTTAAGTACCTATATTTTGGAGCATTAGTCTGGCTGAAAAACTAATCCCATTCAGTTTTTACCAAAATGTGGGACTGTTTCAAGACTTTATCATGCTCAGTTGCTAGGCATAAAAAAATCCCTTACATTATGTAGTATAGAATGTGTAAGAAATAAAACTGACCTTTGCTCCACCTTGATACTTCCACCAATTTCAGCTTATTTTTAATTTGCAGTCTTTCATCACAATTCAGAGATTATTAATTAATTTATTCTAAATGTCAATAATTGTGCTGTACAACTATCTGAAGCTGATATTACTGGGTCTGTTCTCAAAGACATAAAAATCTCATCGTTCTTGCCATGGTAGTTCTTTACATATGTGCCTCAAGCATCTTGTCACAATAAAGGTAAAATTTATTAGCTCTTGAGGAAAATTCCCAAATATTCATTGAAATGTAAGCTCTGCTGACACCTGAAATTCTCTAACATGACTTACCCATCAGTGGAGATTTATTAAAAATTGAGATAGACATGAACTAACATTTTAATATGCAAACAACAGTTCTTGTGTTTAAAATAAGCTCAATCATATTATCCATATTAAGCAACATATTTCTATCTCAAACTGAAAATTGAAGTATGGTATATGCTCATTTATGTGGGTATATACCCCACTCATTTTATACATTATGCTCCCATCCATCACAATAAACTTAGCAAACCAAGAAGGAAAACTTAGAGAAAATAAATCCCTCTACATTTCAGTTTACCAGGTTCATTCCCTTGCTACTGTGTTTCCCTAGGGACATTCACATCAGCATTCGCTAAATATTAATTGCATCCCTGTAGCTAGAAAAAGTTATTGGCTTTTTCTCTATGACATTTTTATAGCAATTCAAAAGTAACCTTTCTGCTTTGACACATAACTCAGTACCACATTAATCAAATAGATTTTTGAAGCAAAGTACGTTGCTTTCCATCAGTATCAGGTAATGTTCATAGAGCCATCACTAATGTCTTTATTTTAGGAATGTCTCTTGGAGCCTGGACAAAGTAACAGTCTCCGCAAAAACCTTCTCTTTTCTCCCATCCCTACCCTCACATTCATGACATCCAGAAGCAACCATTTAATAACACTAATCTACAAGCTCATGGGAAGCATTTGTAAGCTTATGTGAAAAAGCTGGAGAGAGTAATTTTTCAACCTCCATTATCAAGAAGAAGAATGATAAAAAAGACATTATTCTGAACAATCCTGGACCATTAGCCCAAGATGTAGCCTTTGGTATTTTTTTCTACAGAAAAGATAATAGTTCCTCATCCTGTGCTGTGGCTTTTGGGGGGCTAGAGAACAGAGAAGCATTTTGAAAAGATCAACCTGTAAGTATTAGTGCAATAAATAAAAATGTGTGTCCTGGAGTCTGGATTCTATTCTTCATGTTATTTCACTGTACATTTCAATGTTTTATTTCTCTAGATGAAACAGCTGAGAACTGATGGTATCTTAGTGTGAACATAGGATGGGCCTTTTATAACTTAGACTTGGGAGTACAGAAGCTCCTTGTAAAGATGATACTGTAGTTCATTATTTTTTTCCTTCTTTACAAAATGCAGAGAAAAATTAGGTTCATACTGTTGCCTAGGAGTATGCAGTGACGTGAATACTACTTTTAGCACCTGTTGCGTCTTTGCTGTTTACATTGTCTGAGTAAGAATAAATAGTACTAAGATGTAAAATCACCCTTGGTGAGGAAACATGTAAAAACAGCCTTTCAGATACCTATCCAAACCAGTCCTGACCCTCTTCTTCCCAGCCCCTGTACACAACCACTGATTTGAATTTTGGTCTCTCCATGTAATTTTTGAGGACCTGCACATATCTTACATAAAATTGTTGATGGCCACCATTTCTTCCTTAACCATCAATTGAAGACTCAGGAACAGATGATATACCTTCTCTTGGGAAAATAAAGGCAGAATCAGTAAAGAAATATAGAGCAAATAGATATCCAGAACTAGGACTACTGTTTACTATTGGAAGGTAAATTAGACACAACTCTGGTGTTGAGCCCCTGGAGAGAATAAAGATTTTTTTTGTCAGGTAAGGAATTGTGCTGTCTACATGAAATATGGTCTCAAGGATGGGAGGGAAGAGTAAAGAAGATGTTTGGGAAAAACATGTTCTTGCTTAATCTTCTTACATTCTGAAAAGAGCTAAAATGAATTCACCAGCAGATTACAAAAGAAAACTAACAGCCCTCGCCTGCAATAGGAAATAAAAACCAACAAACCCCCCAAATACAAAAATTTTAAATATTTCTTCATAGCTAAATATACACGGTTCAATCTGGCACCAGCAACCAATATGATTCTACCACTACCTTACCGTCAGACAAAAAATGGGTGGAGAGCAGCAAAGGGTACTTGTGCTCAGACTAGCAAATAGCCTGGTTATGGCAGAAGGCAGATCACTTCCCCTTGATAGCCTGGGAACAAAGCCATTCTCCTCGCCAAAGCACAGGGGAAAGGGAGTAGTGGTAATATGACTAGTGAGAGTTTTTGTTGATGCAAAACAGGATGGATATAGGTCATCTAGGAGGGAAGTCTTAAGTACCTTATCCCATTCAAATTTCTGCTTTACTTTGAACAAGGCAGGTTTATGCTTAGAAACTAGGTATTCAGTAGGCTGTTTTAGTCCTCCTTTCTACTATTCCAATTCTATCTGACCCTGTAAAAAAACTGGGCTAGCCACATTAACAGCCAGTAAAACATGCTGCTCTTAGGAGAGAAATTATTCAATTTGTCCTGCAGCACACAAACACAACAGCAATTCAAACTAGTCAGGAAATATCAGAAGAATTTCTTCATCTCAAATTCACTATTCTCTTTTTTCATTAACTTAACAAAGAGTATGTCTTTGACCATGCCATTTCTGGAGCAACATTACATGATTTTAAGAAATGGCTCATGGAACATACTTATATACTTCTAATTTTGTTGGGTTTTTGGTTGTTTTTTTTTTTTTTTTGTGACAAAAGTGATGGCTTACTAGTTTAGGTGAGTATATTAAGAAAGATCTATAGATTCAACTTTAAAACTCGTATCCTTTCTTACTTATAGTAATGAGTTTCCCCTCCCATGTTACGCTTCTAGAAATGACTGTCACTCCGGGAAAGGAATCAGCAAGGTTTTACTACTGTTAATACACTTTACATTTCAGCAATTTTTCCTTCTCACATTTTTAAAATTATCATTTAGCTTGTGTTCCAAAATATGTCCTTGCTAGTTAGTGTTTTCTTCTTTTTAGCAAGTAAGGTAACAAAGGTAAACAAGTTCTTGTTCTTCAGACAAGAACATGTGAGCACAGAGAAAACAGAGGAAAATTACAGCTCTGAGCACAGATTCTTAAAATTAAGCACCCACAAGTAACTCTTGCTACATATATAGCAAATACAAATACGTAATCCTTTCATGATGCCTAAATGTGATGTAGTCTAAACTTAGTAAAAATTATGATCACCAAACCAACCATATCAGTGAAGGCAGATGATCTGGCAGAAGTAGGAGTTATTCTGCTGTTTCATATTGCAGAGCTCGTTCAGTAATTTTAGTATGGAAGCATTTTATACTAATTGCTATTCAAACACATTGGAACAGTGAGTCCCTCTGCTAAGGATCCTACAATCAGCATTTCTGATGTGACAATTTAACTGAATATTGAAGATTTTCTGTGTTGATCATGTTCAATCGTTGCTCAATAAAGCCCCTGACTTGTTATTCTCTGAGCTTCCCCAGCCAAAAGTGCATTCTTCAAAAGGATCACAACAGAACCTGTGAGACACCAGTTTCTTACCTTGCAGCAAATTCTGAGGCTGTCAAACTTCATTTTGATATGAAGTGCAACCCCAACATCAAACATCAAAGCTTTGCACAAACTGAAAAACTTAAGATATTTTCCTTTAATGCTATAAAAATGTGTGATTCAACAGGGGCAAAACCTATTTTTTAGCCTAAAACAAAGAGAATTTTTCATCTTCAGCTTTCTGACTCATACAACAGCTTCTAATGGAAGTACAATAATAAAATAACAAAACAAAAACTCAGTATTTCAGCACTTCCTGACAATGTCAACATCAAAAAAATGCTCCTGAAAAAGTGTGGCTCTGAAAACATTTCACAGCAGAAAACTGAATTGCCATATATTGCGTCAGAAATGCTTTTAACGGGTAATTCTTCTAAATTAAGCAGATGTAAAGGGCTTGAACAGAACTAAGATGGATGTGCCTCATTATCCTAGGATTCTATGATCTCTTTGACAGGATCAGAAGACAGTGCCATAGGATCTGCTACACAGAGCTCTCAGGGACACTCGATTGATAGTTTTAGATACAAGAGACAAAATAAGAAGAGAATAATGGCCAATTTCATCTGCCTTTTTCTCTTAACATGTTACCTCGTCAATCCTTATCAGAATAAGTAAAAATTTTTATTCCACTGTATATCTTTAACAACGTTCCACTTCCATTTTAACCTAAACTAAATGCAAATATATTCTCATTGTGCAGTATAAACACATAATGACAGCAGTGATAGCTCTGCTTATCTCATATCATGCCTCTCTCTTGATGATGAGTCATCTCTCCTCTTACCATGTAGTAAAGAAAACAGGTGAGCCTTGAAAAACTAACACATTTTGCAATTTTATATAGCAAATACCATTTGGAAAATGTATTTGTAAAATCACAACTCCTGTAACTACTATATCAGTTTCCAGACAGTGAGTTATATACAGAGGGGATGAGAATACCTGGGAATTTTCTGGAATTTAGCTTCTAAAAGACATTTCTTTGAAAGTAAGAGTAACAGCGAACTTACTATTTTGGCAGTTTTGAATCATTTCCTTTTAAGCTTTAATTTCTAGTATATTTTTAATTCTGGTGCTATGCTTAAAAGCAATTTCTATTTATTGAATGAGAAATCAAAGGGAATATTATAAAACCATTCTCTCAGCTGCAATGGGAAAATCCAAAGTAACTGCATTACAGTCACTAAAAGCACTTCAAAAGTTTCAAATCAATCTAGTTTCAAGAAGCAGTTGAAAAAGATACTGAAATATGGCTCGAATTCTTCTCAGCTATGACATACGTTGAGACTTACATAAAACAAACAGCAATTTAAAGTCACTTAAGAAACTTAAAGTTGATTTCTTTACTCCTCACACGGTCAGTATGGATACAAAACGCATTGAAACCATAATAATCTAGAGGGTTTTACTTCTCACATTAAAAAAATTCTCTATTCAATACTATGAATTTTTATATTCAACTGCACCTTTGCTACCCCTCACAGGTGGAAGGCATTTGCAAAAAAAAGGGCTCCAAATCTTCATCTTGTTTAAGAAGGTGTTCTGATTGTCTCTCAAGCAGCTTCCTGTGCTATGCAAACTGAAGCATTCATGCTCTAAATTGAGCATTGTCACACTATAAAGAAGAAACATTCAGACTATTTTGACATGAAACACATTTGTTTTACCAGAGGCATTAGCAGTGTGATGATATTCCCTCCCTTCATCAAAAATACTTCCTTTGTCTGATATACAGTTGATGCCTTCACAAGGAGACCTAGACAAATGCTGGTAATTAGAGTCAGGTATGTAAAAACCAGGAGCAGCTGTGCTCACTCCTCCCTGTCTGTAGGGAAGCTGAGGGATAAAAGGTCTCTGGGGTGTCAGACAGCAAGTGTCTTAGATGCCAGTTAGGTAACTATGCTGAACACAATGCAAGAAGAAAGAAAAGTGGGTATGCACAAACAAGGAGGACAAGGTTATTCAGGGACATATCATTTGAAGGACCTTTCTTAGGTTTGACAGATGTGGTCACCTGCACCAAGGCTGGTTACCTGCATTTGGCACAAGGGAAAGGCTTTGACAGAAGAATGATCTCTGCTTAAAAAAGCTTTTCAGCAAGGGAAACAATGCTCAGTTTGTCGCAGAAGATGCACTATTAAAGTGTTATTTCCTAAAGATGTGAAACTTACAAAGTGCCCTGCAAAGAATTACAGAAAGTAATTAAATTGATTTACAATTTGTGCAATGGTATTAGGAAAAACTCCAGCAGCATTAAGTCCTCTAGTACTACAGTGATGAAGTACACAGCTCACTTTATAGCTGTGGCAGTAGTTGGAGAGGCCAAATGGAAAGACTGCTGCCGCAAAGACAGAACAGTAAAGCCAATGATGAAAATGCAAGAGACTTAATTTTAAGCCGCCCTTAGGAGCCACAGGTTATGCTAGTATGCCTTTGACAACACTAGCTGTTGTTTGTTTGGTTTTGGTTTTTTTTGGCCGGGGGGGGTGGAGTTTGGTGCATACTATACTCAAAATATTAAAAATAACATAATTAAAGAATAACAGGCAGATTTTCATGTCACTTCAAATGGGAAGATTCAAGCTTAAAACCATTGATTTTTAGACTGCTGAACTATCTATTGCAAGTACTTCTTTAATAATGAATGACCCTTGGTCTATTTATTTATAAAAGCCATGCAAGATACAGGAAACCTACAGATAAAGGTCAGTGTTTAACATGATGAATTCAGGCAGAACTTCAAAGTATATCCGGCTTGTTCTTGATTTTATTTCATACGACAATTCCTCATATCATCTGCATTGATGGCTGGGCATAAGATAAATGGGTTTTGGTGTATTTTTTTATTAATGTTAGCAATCAATTTGGGTTTAATCCATTATATTTTATCCTATGTGTTCCTTCATGGAAAGAGATTTTAAGACACTGGTTAGGCTCTTCCTTTTATGTAGTAGCTTGCAAATGTCTGCAAGTAAATTTGCCCATTTGTGCCACAAAGCATGAAAAAATATTTGTCATTACAGCCTATATACGTGATACCTCTCTTTGTGTACTGCTATTATCTGCTGAGGCAACTTAAATTGCTCAGCTACCTCCCTAAAGCTAGCATGTGTTGCAAATGAACATATACTCATATTATATAGCACTTGTTTAAAGCTCTGCTCTCCCATAACTCATTTTCTTCTTATAAATGTATACTTTGATGTTAGTAGGTTCTGTCCTTAAACATACCTTCAGCTACGGACAGCTCATAGCTGCCTTGTGTTGCTAATTTTTTATTCTCTCCTCTATGAGAGTTGCCACTTTCTGAACAACTTTTTCTGTGTTTACTGCTTAATTGCATCACTCTTTGAAAAAATGCACATTTGTGGGTTTGGTTTCTTAAGGTAGCATTTTGAATAGTAACATTTGACTTATTTTCATTCAGAACAGCCTGTATTGGTGAAACAGAACTGACTGGTTTGCACCCACTAGTCCCCATTTGCTCATGTCAAACTCTCCTAGTGCATAAAATCTTGACTCTATTTTGTACAAAAGTTATTGTAATTGCACTGTTTTGCCAGGTTTTTCTTTTCTTGCTGTTACTTAAGTGGGTGAGAGAGGATATAAACTGAACACCTGAGCACTGAAAAGAGCTCGACTTCAGGCTTTCTCTCTGGTTTTGTTGCACTATAACCATATATTACCCTGAGTATCTGCCAGATGAACAGGTCATAAAAAAATATAGCATGTATATAACACTGATCACTCTTTTCCAGCATTTTAATTCCCTTCATGTCCTTTACATTTTTTGAAATACTAATTACACCCAGTCTGCTGTATTATACAAAGTTGCTTTGGGAAAACAGGATAAGGACAATTCGTGTAATTCAATGCTGGGCTTGACACTGCTAATAAACACCCTTGACTAGAAACTGTAGAGAAGAACCTTGCAGATAATGAGTAAACACTTTTGGGAACCCAAGGCAAAATCTCACTCCTAATGGGTGCACCCACATTTTGTTAGATTTCAGTCTTATACGAGGGTACCCAGCGCAGCATTGTCTGAGAGTGATTTGGGGGTTCCAAGTTCTGCTCCCCAGTAGGATGGCAGCTACCCTAAGCACCCTCACGCTGGCACCCAGCTCCTGGCAGCAGCAGCCACAGGACTCCCATCTCCTCGAGAACAACAGGGGCCCAGGGCCCCGACAACAGGGACAGGTGGCTTCTTTTTGGTTTTCTCTGACCTTGCTGGGTGAGGCCCATTAATACTTTCAGACTCCTCACCCATAATCACAAAAACTGGACTACTTTTTCATAGCTGCCAAGACATTCACTTCATGTATCGGTGCTAAAGATATGTGTTTAGTTCAGTGTTTAGTTAGATTCTGAGTGAAGAAAGATCTAGTCAAATGTGTATGGAATTTACTCATTTTTCTTCCTGTAAAAGATATTTATGTATACAAATCTTTCAAATGAATCTATTTATTTTATTAGTACTACAGTGGTGGGGTTCACTTACCAATAGAAAAATTACATTGAAATAGTAACACTCTGCAAAAAAATCGCATTTTGGATTTGAGGCAGAATATTTTAGTCTGTTTCTTTTATTCTTCTTTCTTACCAAGTCAACATTAATCACAGATAATAAACGTTTTGTTTTGGTTTTTTTTAATTATGTCAGCAAGAGGAACTTTTTCCTCTCCAAAATAATCATATATAAGCTAGCTCCAAAAGGTTTTCAACAGTGATAAAAATCTTCATTATATCTGAGATGCAGGGACACAATCTCCTTCTTATTTGACAGATATGTTGATTTCAGAAGAGTTTCAGCTGACTGAGGACACCTACTGCAAATGCTACAACTAATATATTCCATTTTATTTTTTGCCATAAATTCTGCTTCTTTATATGCTTGTTGTAGCTAGGGCAAAACTTAAGAACTCTTGCTTGTAATCTGTGCAGTTCTCATTTTTCTTTCTGTTTGCTATTTTTCGGTAAATAAAATGTCCTGTTTGGATCACCCATTATAAAATATAACATTTAAACTCAGTAATTCCCTTGTGAAACCATAAATGATATTTCAATTTTTAAAACAAATAATTATCTGCACCTCTACCTGGTGTCTTGGACAGAAGATCATAAACTATCATTCATGAAAGTATATTTTATTTATTTCTCTTATTCCTGGACTTCTAGAACTCTCACTACATCTATCTGCACATCAGGATTCCATTTTTGAGCACAGATAGTACAGACAGTTTCTTTCTTGGCTTCACTAGTAACAAACTGAGCATAGAGGTTCAGCAAGTATTGATGTCTAAGTTTGATGGAGTGGCCTGAATAGCCAGGCTCTAGAGATGTGCCAGAAGAACATTTCAAATACACTGAATTAGAGATTTTATCTCATCTTTTTTAACAAAGGATCCAAAACAATTTGACACAAACCCCCTTAAACTGGGAGCTACTACTCAGACGAACAATTGTGACTTGATCAAAAATAGATGTAACACATACAGGACTAAATTGCCATTTCACTCTCTAAGCTCTATATTTATTTTGCTTTCTGTTCTGTTCTAAAAGGGATAAAGTTGGAAGGAAATTTAATTTTGTTTTCAGCTATCAAGCAGTGAGTTTTCAGTTAAAACTAATTATAATATTACATTTTAAAACACAAGTAAATGTGTAAAGGAGATGCTTAATTATTACAAAATAGTAAGATTGCCACAGAGAATAGAGAATGTCTACACAGACACCTTGTCAAATGGGCTTTTATAGAACATGAATGCCCTTCAAAACATCATTCAAAAATTAAGACACACTTTCCATATAAAATTCTGCTTCTTCCACTAGAAGTAAGGACTAATTCCGCATTTAATAATTTATGTACATTGAGGAAGTATTTTCCTATTTTCTGAGGCCTACAGGAATAATCACTGTTACCAAATAACCCAAGCAGATACTGTGTTCAAAAACATGCAGTACTTTTGATCAAAAAGTATATATCTGAAGTATACTTTGGAACCTTTAACCAGGTAGTGTCTGGTAATGCCGCACCTTTTCTCATTTAAAAGCCTTAATGATGCCTTTCCTCTTCCCAGCTCACTTCCTGTTCAGAAGTCTCTTGCAATTCTTCCCTGTAACTGAGAGCTCACAAGTCCCCTTCCCCTTTCTAAAATCAGGTGGTCCTCCATTTCTCTATTGGGACTTTCCAATTAGTACACTAGTTTAAATTTATTACTCTATCAATTTATCTTGGTTCAATTAAATATTTTTTAAAACAGTATTTCTTGTTCAATTATTCTCAGTTTTAGAATTGCACTGAAAATGGTTTCCCTCTAGTCTCCTACAACAGCCTTTATTTCATAGCTTATTAACTGCCCTATAAGGTCTTCCTCCGCCTAATACGCAATGCCATTTTAATATAGCTGTGTTCATAAAATTTCTTCAAATGCTTTTTTAAGTTTTGCACCCCATCATCAATGATTAGAAATAAAAGGTTTAACAATAATCAAAAGTGTAGTTATATCAGCCTAAATCCAAAACTAACTAGATGACTGGATTAAACATGGCATATCATCTCTTAAAGTAATAGGAAGAGAGTTTTCCTAATTGAGACTAAATTACAGAAGTCATTTAACTCATTGCAGAGGTAATTTATAAGCAGTGTCCTAAATATCATCTACGTCACATGAAATTAAACAAAATTAGACCATCTAATTCATGCATGCTTACCTTTCAGCTGGTGTGACAGAGCTCAAGGCAACCACTGCCGAATTGTAGCTGCTCAGTAGTTCAACAGCACACCACTGATGCTGCAGCTGTGTTCCCTGCCCCTTGCACGGCTGTCCAAAGGAGATATGACCAAAACACAGAGAGAGGTGGACATCCCACTTGTTTGGGGGTGTTTTTTCTGTTTTTTCTTTTTAAACATGAAAAAATCTATTTTTAAGGAAGAAAAAGTCGAGACAAGCTGCACTCTTCTACTTACTTTCAGCACCTGTCTCAGAAGAGTGAATTGCTACTATGACCAGTTTTCCATTAATTTTCTGGAAAACAGACAAAATTTGTGGTCTTTAAATGGTCTAGAGTTTTGGGACATCATGCCTGCTGGAAACTTCCATGTAAGCATGACACAAAATTAAGACCGTCCTCATAAATCCTGCTTGAGCAACATGATGTTCTTTAACACAACCATATTTGCTATCGACTTCCAGTCCAGAGCAATCAACCCAATCCTCCTGCAGAACAGATGGGGTCCCTCTGCATATGCTGACCATTGTAACTATGTGTTCATGGCTTGTCATTTCAGTGCTCTTGATAAAATTTTAGTTAATATATCAACAGTCTGAAAAGATAGGCAGCATGCAAGGCTAAAAAATTTCTGTAAAACTGTATTTGACCCCAGGCACAAAAGCCAAAGACCCCAGGCATTCCCTCTCCACTTTCATTAAGACAGATTCTGATATGTACTATTGAGCAGATGCTTTTGTAAGTATGAAACGACTTGATAATTATTTTTTTAAAACACCCACTTATAAAACTCAGGTACTAGGAACACAAAAATACTACTACTCAGAAAACAAGTGAACAGAGAACAAAGTCCTTTTTTCTCTAAAGAATATGGAAGAAAGGAGGATTCAACTTTATTACTGATTAAAGCAATTAGAAAAATGAGGGGAGGGTAAAAATGTGGGAAGAAAAGCACAAGGTGGAATTTATGTGAACAACCATTAACAGACAGGTTTGTCTCAATTCCTTTTCTCTGTTCTCAACATATTCCCTGGTCTAGAAATACAGTTCAGGAATCAACTGGGAATTTTACTGTATACCTAATAAGCTCTACAAGCTTCTTTCCAAAATAGTCCAAAACTTACAAGAAGATAGTCTTGACGAAAAGGCAAAGCATCTGACATATAGACCTACAGACTCAGGTCTATATGTCTTTAAACTACTTCCACATTTTAGCTACCTCAGGATTTATTATAAAATCTCAAAGGACAAAACTTCTGGTATCAGAGAAACATATGGGTGTTGGTATCCATGAGAGCCTTTCTTGTATAAATTAATCTGGTATTTGCCTCTGAAGAAAAAAAAATGAAAAGAAAAACCCCAGCATAGTCACTGACAAGCTTTTCAATATTTTTCACAAGCCTGTTACATTTACAGAATATGTATATACATATACAGACCCAAGTTAGAAAGCTGGGCAGCAGTTTTAAAGGGCTAATTCCTACTCAATTTGGGAGAATTGCATTCATAAATTGAATATTTGCATGCATTGATGGCTACATTGAGATCCAACGGGGTATATTAAACACCCGAAGTGCATCTACTTGCTGATGTTTGTATCTCAAAACCACACATACAGTTGTAGTCCAAAATGTTACACAACTTCCTGTAGGACAGTAAAAAATCCATATACTATTTTAATAACAGCTTTTTTGTTTTCAAAGCACTTTTTCAAAATCCTTTAAAAGGTTAATATCTCAGGAAAGCCCGTGGTAGTTTATTTGTCTGCTGCAAATACCCCATGTCTGGTGTTTTTTATATGAGAATATGGAACAAAATTCTCAGGAAGAACTCAGATCATTCATAGACATTCCATTATTCTAGCAGTGAAACACTGATTAAGTCCCCATCAGTCCCATGTGTCTGCTTGTACACTCAAGCGCTACAAGCCCTTTAAATAAAAAATATTATCTTACAAAATGTGTGTAGGGGGAAGGGAGTTAATTACTAATTTCTTTCCCTCTTTCTCTCTCTTTTTTTTTTTTTTTTTATGTTCTCAGTGCTTTCGAATTAGTTTGGCTTCACTAGACAGGTCTCAGCAATGACTGTGTCCTCCCTCCTACCAATAAGTCAGGACCTTTTAAGTAATTTCTCTGTGCCATCTCCCTGGATTCCAGAAGATTGCTGGGTTTCTGCTCTGTTCCTCAGACACCAAACTCACCAGCCTGCACCATCTGACTTCTGGCAACTGCAGCAACAGCCCTGCCCATTTCCGACTGTGGTCTAACCTTTGCTAGAGAGAGCTTCGCAGGAAAGCAGCACCTATTCCAGTGCTCTTCCCTAACAGGGGACATAAGTAAACCAAGAGCATCCCTGCTGAGGTCCTCCATCCTCAAGACAAAAAGAGGCAGGTGCTCTGTGGCAAGGTGCACAGCAGGAATTCTGGGCTTGGTGCCTCCAAAGCTGCCAACATCTTCTGGCCTCGGGGACTGCATAGTCTGTGGGGTTGGATAATAGAACACATGGTGACTGCAGCCACCTTACATCCTTGTTTTGTAACATCAAGGCTGACTCTCCAGTCACATAGACTAGAAAGTAGATTTTTAAACAATAAACTCCATTATTGACCTTTATGTTGAAGCTCAGGAATATATGTTCTGTCAAATGCGTGGAGCATTGTAACACTCATTGCACATTTGAGCACTCTTATTTCCTGTTAACAAATTGTTCTTGATACCATAATTCCATTTAAAATTATTCTGATAATTCACAGGAAATTGATTACTATCAATGGTCCATTTATTTGCATTGTGATAGATTGTCAATCCAATCACAGTATGCTGCATGAAATTACCTCTACTTCCCATGAGGGTGACTTCCTAATTTAAGGTATGTTACTTTTTGTCAGGAATGCAGCTGACGGAAAATAACAGTAGAATTTCTTCATCCCCATGCAAAACTAGCCTCTGGATAACTTCAGCAGCAAGAGAAATATAAACAATTACAATTACTACAATTTATTGCTTGCTGTCCTTTTACAAAGACAAGTCTGCAGTATTTTGATGCAAGTGCAATGACAAAATCTTTTTCCTCATAGCTGGAACCAACAGAATCAGGAGCTAAACCACAAGTAATCTTGTAAACCCTGCTAACTTGATTTCTTGCTAAAAGGGCATATTCTCTGGGGAATGATTTTACTTAGTTTATTTTAACTGTTGGCCAACTACACGTACGTTCCTGTAAAAATAGGTAATTGAAATCCGCAAATACAGAACCACTTTCTCTTTGCATGCAGCTTGCTGCTCTTTTAAATATTTAAATTACTTTTAAACAGAAGATTTAAAGAAAGTAAGATAGAAAATTATGCACTAAAAAAATAAAATTGAAGTAGAAAGAAATCATGTTGCTCGAAAAGTCACAAAATGAGCCAACGATAGACATCATTTAAGAGGAACAGAGGACTACTATTCCAGATACATATGTATCATATTAAAAAGAAAAGGAGATTTGTTTGTTTAGACTGTATTATACTTAGCAGGATACCTGTAAATAGTATGTTCTTTCTGTCTGTACCAACAATATTTACCACATATCTACACCGGTTGCTAAACACACATAATTAATAATCACCATGCAACCAAAAACATGCCACCAGACAATAGAGTGCGATGCCACATAAATTAAAAAAATTAGATATTTTTCAGCTTGTATTCCATAATATAATTGTATTAATAACTACTGTCTCTGTTTATAAAACAATTACAGTACCTGATTAACTACAGCCTTGCATGCCGAAATTCCCTGTAACTATTCTATTCCATTCTGACAATGTATTCAGTACCCAAACCTGCTACTGCAAATTCCCAGCTTTAGAATTATATGGGCTCATATAAACTGACACTTACAAATCGCATGTACCATTGAAAAGTTTTGATTTTACAAGACAATGCATACTTTTTGGGACCCAAAGGATCTGACCTTAGAGGAACCAGACTGGTTTTCTTTTCCTTTTGTCCAAGCGGATGTTCATTTCTGAAATAGTATCCAGAGACTATTCAACAAGTGTACCATAAAACAGATTTCACATTGTGGCAACATTACTAACCCTGAAAAAGGACTTCAAGATGGGACTTCATTTGTCTTCATCTACACGCTTCCTCTCCTCATTCTTAACACGATCTGCAAATTTCCCTCCTGTCTCAGAAATTAGTGAAGGCAGACACTTTCTTCTGAGAAAGTGCTTCTCTTCTGCCTCCTTCACATTGCTCTGTGTAAAAATTCCAATGTGGTTTAAACAGCTTTGCAGTTATAAAAGAACCTCTTAAACTGGTGAAGTCAAATAGTTTACTTTGCTCTGCTTACTAATTAAAACAATTACTTAAAATACACATCCTTGGCAAATTCTCACTGATACTTATTGCACTAGTTGTAATCATTGCTATGCAGCATCAGCAGTATTTTTTTTTCTAAGAGATTTCCAAGAGATAGCATGGAAGGAAAACCATTTTAAAAAACTCCTGAACATATTTCTGTATGTTCACTCTTCTTTAGACATAATCTAGTCTTTTCTTCCTACTATGGATTTTGTGCACATAACAGATTTTAGTTAAGCTATCACTACTACAGATGCTGCTTATACCAGCTTAAGAGGGTTTCTGTTAAGCTGATGTATTATGCACTTCCTCCATGGGCAAATCCATACGTCACAAATATGTGTGATAATTATGTTTGCATGTGTGGGTTGGACGAGGTTATTTTCTCTGTTTTCTCTAAGTACCACTCGTTGCTGCTGATGGAAAACCAGCAAAACACAATTATTATCTGATGTTAATGACGAAAAAAAAGGCGAACTGCAGAAAGGGAAGCAGTGATAGATTGTGGAATTCCTGATAATTTCAGGTTTACATGAGGCTGATTCAGGGCTCCCTTTTCACCCCACATTTTCCATTAATGTTACATGTCCAGTGTACAGCGACTGGGTATCAAGGGTGGCAAATTAGGTAAATTTTTAGCTGTGGTGAATGCAGGTTTTCCCATACTCCTCTTAAAAATTCTCAAACTTCAAAGCTGCAATCCAGTTCCACTTAAAACAGTGGCAAAATCTTACACACAAGGATATTAGAAAGAAGGTGTAGCAAAGGGACAGAAGTACTTTCATTACAAAACAGCATAGTAAAAAAATTTTGGCAAAAATTCCTATAATCACTATTATAGAAATTTTATTAATATAAAATATTTAAATATTTTATTAATAATATAGTAATTATTTTATATTATCACTAAAATCACTAATCAATGTTATATATATCTGTAATATATATAATATAATTCATATAATATTGATGATCACCAAGGCCCTGAGCCAATTTTCTGGAAACAAGTGTTTGGGAAGAAGCATGCATTTGGGAAATGGGATCGTCTAATTCACACTCAGCACTTCATGTGGACAAAACACAAAGAAAATTAATGTTCCGAGCAATTTTCAATCTGACAACAAAATACCCATTAAGATTTTTTTTCCATCATTCATAACCTCCATACCTACTTCTTTTTTAAATGTCTGTGAAAATAATCTTTTCGTATTTTAAGGGAACAGATATCTATGACTGTTTTGCACACAAATTATTTTAAAAGATTTTCAATAGGTTTTCAGTATATTTCAGTTTCCTAGGACAATTTTGCAAAACTGCCTCAGCCTTTTTTCACATTATTTCCTTCTTTTTACTAATGGTCCCAATGGCAATTGTCACTGAATCAACAAGTAAGCATAAGAATAAAATTTTTTGTTGTTTGGTTAAGAAGAGGCAATAACCTTTAACTGAGTATTTGTTGTTCTGTTTAAAATAACTTCATGTTTTAAAAAACGTTTCATTCCAATAGTAGTTTAATAAAGATCTGATATTAACATAAGCCTTAAAATGAAAATAGAGAGCATAAACATCTTGAAACAGGCTGCCCAGACAAGTTGTGGGTGCCCCATCCCTACAAATGTTCGAGGTCAGGCTGGATGGAGCCCTGGGCAACCAGATCTAGTGGGTGATATCCCTGCCCATAGCAGGGAGACCGGAACTAGATGATCTTTAAGGTCCCTTCCAACCCAAACAATTCTATGATTCAATTATTAAAGATTATGGAAAGAGTTCTTTTCTTTCTGAAGAGCATTTATCTTATTTGATCCCAGCCCACCACGGCTTGTTGATTCTGCACTTCCCAAGCGCAAAGCTGTCACAAATCTGATTTCCCGTAAGTACAAAAGTTCTGTCAAGTTTTAAGCAGCTTAAGATCACCCTTCTCTGTTCATAGTTACCATTCCAGTCATGAGGCCAAGAAAGTCAAACAAACACAAACAAGAGGTAAAGGGATGCAGACAGCACTCAAATATACACTTTGGTTTTCAGTAAAGCATACAAAGCGTCAGTCATGTATCACTTAATTATCTCACTGTTTGGAAATTACTGTGTCCAATCTTATGGCTCCACTTAGTCAATCTCTTCTACACACGACTCTAAAAATCATGAACAAAAATATCCTCTCCACAAAGACCATGAATGTTTGAATGCAAACCAGTCCCTCTGACAAAGTGAAGAATGGAAAAAAGATGCAAGAGAGACTGGTGATATAACTTCAAACAAACTATTCATTTGGGAATAGAAGATTATTAACTTTTTGTTCTCAAAATTCTGCTTTGAAAAGTGAAACTGTAAAGAATGCAAGTCCCTGCTCAAATCTGCCCATCTGAGCAGAAACTGCAGAGGGAATGATCCAGATTCTGTCCTTCATGAACTGATAGTGAGCTTTGCATCAAAGCATTTTATTAAGACTGGAACCTCATCAAGGAAGTGAGCTTGCAATTTTAATACTGAAGGCTCTGTTAGCAAATAGCCAGAAGCTCACTCAACATAAATAAATCATCAACGATCATACCATTAAATTATATTTTAGGACAATGCAAGAAAAGAGAGATGAAGGAATGGATAGAACAACAAAGTAGGAACCTGTCATCAACCTAAGAGGGGAGACACTGAAGTTAAAAACAATGCTCATAAATTCAAGACTTGAGAGATGGGAACCCTAGCTTCTCCCAAATTGGTAATTTACTCTGGAAAATCTATTAAAAATGGAAATTACAAAACCTTTTTATTACTCTATAATGCACCACTAATTTGCTCCAAAAGTACCAGATGATCGAAGTGTTATGCTTTGTGGCTTTTGCTTCTTGTCAAACCAAGCAGTAGAGCTTTCTCTTCCATCTTGTGTTTCAGGTTGGTAATCTCCAGTAGTGAAGTGGATAAACCAATCAACTAATTTCACATGCAGTGCTGAGAAGTCATCAAATGTTAACAACTCACTACTCAGCTGGGAAAGATCAAAACTAATGACAGATGAAACTCTCCTTCCTGTTATTAGTCCCCTGAGTCATCCAATTCCCACTGTATTGCTCTCCATTTTTTGCTGCCTGCCTCTATAGAACAAGCAATACTGTTGCAAGTATCCCCTGTGACTAATTCCTTGGGCTCACCCACCTATGATCTGTGAGTGAGATCAGCTACTACAACACTGCTTTCCTCTGGAGCTTCTTGCTACATCTGACCAGGCTAGTGAGACTTCTGGTCTGATTTAAGTTGGATTTTTTTATATTTAAGTACATAAATTCTTCATTTCTTCACTAAGCATACTGCTACTAGTGCTCAAACAAAGATTGGTAATTAATCATTGCATTAATACATTTGCTTATCAAAATGCAATATTTCATTATTTTCATGATTTCCCAAGTAAAAGAGAAATAAGCATTTTCTGAGATCAGGGAAAACATTTTAAAAATTAGATATAACAGCAACAATATTTCTTAAAAATGGTAAAACACAATGTTTATATGGAAAAGACATCATACTAGCTTCACATATAGGAACAAGAAAAAACTAAAGACTTCACATGGATTATATTTTCCAGTGAAAAATAAATTAATGTTTTCCTTTTCTCTTTAACACAGATGTTAAAAACACACCTTTCTACTTATCTCCTTCTCCTATTTTTGTTGGTTCAAGCTGTGACTATTTTCCAAAATTATTGAGCCATGCATCAGAAACAGCCAGCAATAACTAGTATGAACATGCTTTTCTTGAATAGTTTTTATCCTGTCTCTGTGTGCCCTCCTTAACTGAGCTTACATTTCTTGTAGTTCTCCCTGCTCCTTCAATAAAAATGCTCTTGCTCCACACTCCAGCTTACACACCACTCAACTGGTACATTCTCCACAGGTTTTATTCATCACCAAGCTCACCCAAGTTTTACACACTTTGAGGTCCTAAAGAAACACACTGATATTCCATAATGACCATAAGACATCACTACATCTTCTTAATGAAATATTCATGTTCTGATTAGCTAATGAAGCTTTCAGCACAAATATTGGCAAAACCACCCACCCCCACAAAGACCTCCAAAACAAACCCTCAACTATTGCAGTGCTTTGTCAGTAAACTCCAAATTCTTCTTTTTGCTTCAAAGTGAACAGCAAACCTTTGGCATTTTCTTGTATCTTTCCTAAGCAAAAATAAAAATCATAATTTAGAGGTCCTTCTAATCTCCATGATTCATACGTCAGACTCCCTTACATTTGTCATTTCAAGCAAGTTTTTTTAATCCATTTCCAGGTCTAAAGGTGAACCATGGACCAGGAAAATCACATTCTCTTCATTCCTAATACTCTAATCCACATTTATAAGGAATGCACATGACAACGTTCATGCAATTATTATTTTTGACCAGCAAGATGTCCATATACACTATCTTCTTCACTCCTCCAAAACATTTCAAAAGCATGAAGACAACAGTAAGTCCTTCTTTTGTTCACCAAAATGCAAAATTACATAGAAGGAGCAAAATCTCCTTCCTACATTTTTCCTTAGAGCCTTAAAAGTTTCAAATTTTTATTTGCTCTCTATGAATGTATGGAATATATGGAACACAAAGCAAAATGATTTATCATATGTTCAAAATTTCAAAAAGTGGAATAGTCTTTAATTTAGGCTTATATTTTTCTGAAGCACAGCAATGTGTGTGGATAAATATCTGTATTTCAAACGTTTCTCTCTGTGGATATTTTACAAGTGAAAACACTACAGGAATGACTCAGTAAATGAGATAGTATAATTGCATCATCCTATTTATTACAATCACAATATTCTCTTAAATTCAAATACCATTCCCCGGGCTGATTTTGCTAATCCAGTCATCTTTAGAGATGGTCAGTAATTCAGCATTAAAAATGTGACAGCTCTTTCAAATAGTTTCTTAATTGCTGTTTTTAGAAGCAATATTACAAAGTAAAAGAACATAAAATTAAAAATACGTATATAAAAAGCATAGTTAAAATTATATCACATAAGAGCCTATTCTGAGAGACAATTTATGGACATCCTTAGTTTTTACAATTGGTTTAAAGGACTTGTATAGTTATTTTCTAAGTGCTTGTAGGAACATGATTTTGCTGTGGTAGAGCTATCCATTTTGCTTCTTCCCACAAACCAAAAATACCAAAGAATTGCAAAGCTCCAGTATTTATTGAACATAATCCTGGACAGATGGCTGCATACAATAAATCCTTTAAGCATAGACACACACCCAAAACACACACACATATATATAAGTATATAACAATATATGAGCACATGCATATATATTTTTTAATTGGACAGCATCTACTTTGATGCTTTTGTGGGTATTAACAGTACTACAAGTTTTTATTAAATATATTTGCATTATTGTCATCATGATCCATAGACAATATTCGTATGTTTCCTAGAAATCAACAGTTTTGAGTTCAAGCTAATATTGTTTGCTACATACACATAAACTTCTAGTATATCCAATGAAATTGGCTACTTAGGACATAGGTTTGAATCTTTTAGACTCCATTCAGGAGAGAGAACTGACAGGAATGCAGATTAATTGAACTAAAATTACAGTTACACTGTTCTGGTGGGAGTTTTAGTCAGTGTAGCAAAAATTACTGCCCCAGCATTTGAAGGAGAAAATCAGAAAAGGGGGAAGAAAATAAACTCTCCTATGCTTTCTCTTTCCCGCTGAAGCTATTGAAGTTAATGCATCAACATAAAAGTTGTTACATCAGTAACTGCTATGTATAACTGTGTATATATTCTAGCTCATCCTTTAAAAGTATGATGTCTAATCCAGTTTAAAAAAAAAAAAAAAAGACATTTTGGTCTATTTTGAAATCCACAGTACACAAGATAAGGCAGAGATTAACAATTAATATGAATTATTTAATATGATGCCATGCTGTACTAACTTCGTTCACTCTTAAGACTCTATCCTTCTTTATGACAGAATTATTCACTAGCAAAAACATTCCAAAGGTTGAAAATTAAAATACAGAATTCTTTTTCCTGTTCTGGATAGTAAAAACTTCTCTAAATACTTTCTATATAAGGATACACTCTTACAGAGTATGGAAAAAATTAGGTTCAACAATAGCATCTATTTCAAAGGAACTCCATACTCACTGGAGTATATAACCACATATATAAATGCATAAGTTATTGTAAAATTATGTAGCTAACAGAGTAAGTATATTCTAATTAATTAATAAATGGACAGATTTTTGTGCCTATGACAACACTGACCTGGACTAGCTATAAAGTTTACAGCTGCCTTGCAAATCACCACAAGATCTCAGCCTTAGTTTCTCAGGCACAGCTTGCCAGCCCAGAGCAGATCATGAATGTTGTAGTAAAGGTCACAACCCCTAATCAGTATCAGTTGCAGAGTGTGGTGGTGATTTTTCTTTTGTTCTGCTGCTATAACATTTCTTATCTTAATGTACTGGCCAATACACTACACTCATACTTGCTACAGAAACGGGCTAAAAAACAGACCTGACCTGCCATAAAAATATTGCCATTTTGAGATAATTAACTTTTTGTGGTAAATTAAGCATTCCCTTCACCTAATTTTCAGGACAAAAACATCTCTGTGTAAACCCACTCCAATCTGACAGAAACATCAAAAACTTCTATAATTTAAGTATTCAAAAGTTAGAGAATATCTCCTCCAGACTAGATGACTATTAATTCTCAACAGTACTCATGTAAAATGTTTCCCATTAGAGCATTCCCTTACATAATGCAGAGTGAAACCTTTAAAATAGTATGAATTCACTTTGACTCTTACCAGAAAAGACACTGGGAATCTTGGAAAGAAAACTTTTCACTGTACGAATAGGAATCCCATTTTTCTCGTCTTGCATGCGGGCTATGACGTCTTCCATCTGAACAAAGAAAGAAAAAAAGAAAGAAAGAATAAATAAATCCAGAATTATTTCTTAAAATTAATCTCCAAGAAATCCTAGATCAATGTCTCAGAATGACAGGTCCACTCCTCCTATTTCTATTTCTTTCTTTAATTTATATTCTATAATTTTTTTAAGCAGGCTAAAAATGCAATTATTTATTCATGAAAAATAGTAAAAATATATACATATTCAAAGACTCTTGAGAAAGAAATAAAAATGCAGAACAACTCAGTTAAAGCTAGATTTAGTTAAAGTACCAAAAAGAACTTAAAAAAACCATTGCTGGATATAAAACTTCAGCTTTTGATTGTTTCAATGGTATTGTACCACATATAAAAGCAAAACAGACACATACAGACTTTAAAGAGAGTGACAGAACTTTCAAATAGAATGTTCAAAACAAAAATAGGGCTTTTAAATTCAAAGCAAAAATTCCATCTTTTGAGAAAGAGGGAAAAAATATATGTGGTAATTTTGAAACCCTGGAGACAGCAGAGCCAGAAACATAAGATTTCTTTGTAGGTAACAATGTGTGGGTATACAAACATTTTTAATCAATTTGCTGATTTTCTTATACATACATTTTTACATTAGCTGAGTTTTCCAATTCAATTTTTAGGCTAATTTAGACCATATATTTTATAAGTTGAGCCCAACTCAAAAGTTCACTTTTCTATGAACTATGACCAGAAAACCCTTTTAGTGGAAAACAAAGAATATTTAAGTAGAGTCACTGGCTTGCAATGACAGTTTTTCTTCTTGCCCATTTCATAATTGAAGTTTAAATATTTGATAATTTCCATCTTTCTTTCTTTCTTTGAATATCTAACTTCTCAAACATTCAATGAAACTATGATGAAATTAATTACAATTATTCTTTCTTTTTACTTCTATCACCAACATACTCCATATTAAAAAATCTGTGTGACAGGGTATTTTATACTCTTTTATTAGTCAAAGTTTAAAAAAATTTTCTATGTCGCTTCTCTAACCCCTAACAGGCACCCAAAAATTCATTAAAAGTTTGTGGCTGGGCTGTGCAGTGGAAGCAGACTAACAGACAAAATACTGTCATGCACTTTTTTTCCCCCGAAGTCAGATGTCCCCCATTAGCAGATAGCAAACCAGCATTGGGTGCAGCTGTGCATTAATTGGCCCACTAAGGGAGTTTTTAGAGAGCTGGGAAAGGGAAGTGCAGTTGGGGTCACCAGTTGTGTACTTAGGAAAAAGAATAAATATCCACACCAAAAAAATAGAAAGCAAAACCAATTAGTTTGACTGCTTATGAGAAAAAAACCTATTTATACAGACAGTGTCTGGAGATTGCCATGCTCCATGTACTTATAGATCATACATTAACAACCTAAGGAATACAAATCCAGTGTCATTGTCCAAACCAAAAAGTACACACAAGAAGTAGATATTTTTAGCAAGGGGTGAAAAACTCAGTCTGTTGCTCAGAATTAAGCAATGTGCAAAATGGAACAGAAGAAAAGGACCAATGTTCACCTGACATGGAATTTAATTATTTAAAATGAAAAGGCTACCAATAGGTTACTGGAGAAATTGTCAACCATACAAACCATTATCTGTGAAATGGAATCTGTCCCTACATGTTTTATCTGCATAGTAACTGAAGGCTTGTATCAATACCTTCCAAATTCAGTTGGTAAAGTGTCTTATTATGCCCCTAAATTAATAAGACGTCACTCAAATTCAAGTGCATATTTTTGCTGATCATATTTGACAATAAATTCCATACATGCAGAGTAAGCTTGTAAGAATATCCCTAGAACTGCAGAGTGAATAATGAACGTTACTGTAGGACAAAGTATAGAAGACAATTTGTACATAAGGCAGCATGCTAAAGGTATATTTGCAATGTAATAAGGATTCCTATAAACACAGGCCACTCTTCTCAAACACAGTATTACAGGTAAAGAGATGCAGTTACTGCTTGCTCAAGAACACAAGTGCAAATGTTAAATGCCCAGCATTGCTAGTGCTGTCAGTAATCAGTATTTGAGGGTATATGGAATAAATTGTTAAAATACATTTACATATGCTTTCCTAAACTTGCTTCGTGGACAGGATTTAATCTAAACAGCATGAAATCTGACTCTGAGAGGGATGGCAGCTCTGGGAGAGTTCTCTGGTTTTGGTCAGCAAAGTGAGCTCTAGGATGTCTGCACTGCAGAATTACACCTTCCCCTTCACGTCAAGCTCACCCTGCTCTGTGTAGGGAGTGAATGCTATCTGTGCAAAAGGCAGCTCACACTCCAGACAGCATCATTGTGAACTGCCTGGTCAACTCAGTGAACAAAGATTACTTCCTAAGTGAGCAGAAATATTCTGAAACAACACACAACACAACTAGGTACAGTTGACCTGGGATTCTGCACGTTAACTCTTACACTATAAAATTATTTGTCCCGTCCCTTCTTGCCGGGAAATCTAAGAAGTTACTTGTGGTTTGTGGTTATCTCAAATTTTAAACATAAGAACTCTAGAAAAGGAAGGGCAATTTAAAAGAAAAAAGTTTAAAGATTCAAACCTATTCAATTCAACATATGCAGGTGCACAGTTCAACTTTCAATATCTGTAGTTTCTATTTCTGTTCCAGCTGCTTTAAATTCCGCAAATATATATAACCTCTTCCACAGAAAACCATCAAATTTAATTATATTTGGGAAGTGGCAGTCAAGGCACTCCTCTGTCATTCATCAACAATGACCTAAGACAATGAAAAGGGCAGAATAGTTTAATTAGAATGATGAAAGAAAATCTTAATCTAATTTTGCTCAAGAAGCCTCATCTGGGAAACACATGCTGCTGCCTGATATAATAATTTTCCTTCCTGATGCATCATTGTTTGCTTCTGAGCCACCTGACCCAGTGCTCAAAAGTGAAATAGAAGCTTCTTCATTTCACCTCCTATGTTCTTACCTTGCTAAATCTGCCTGACCCTAGTCTGGCAATGGGATCCTTTTTAGTCCTAAAAATTCTTAAGTAACTCAGAGAAAACAAACCCACAAATAATTTGCCTCCTGATCACTCTGCAAATAAAGCTCAATATGCTCGAGAGGAGGTAGTTACATAAGCATATATTTTAGCTTTTCAGTCATCATTATACATCATTAACTGGGAAAGTATAGCTAGAAAGAAGTTCCAGTGCAGCACAGATTCTACAGAAGGCTTTTTAAATAAATGTATTCTTCAAAAAATGTGACATTTGTTTACCCGTGAGGCAATTCTAACCCTGACAAAAACTCACTGAACTTCTACTGCATAGGCAACTCAGAACAAACTTACAATATTAATATTTAAAAAATCACTTGTCTCCTTGTGAAGATAATTTGCAGTCCTCATCTTGACATGTAAGGACTCTGTGAAATCTACTTCAAAGCCCAGCTCTATGCCAACAGTGACAATGCATCTTCTCTAAAGCAAGAAGAAAGCAGATAACAATATCCTGTAACAGAAGGGCTACAGGATGCAGGAATCATTGAATAACAATGAGAACTGACTCTACCCTGAACACACTGGGAGCTGGGCATGCATGTATGTCCAGCTTACCCCAGGAGCAGAACCACGGGTTCCTAGACAACTGACAAGCCCACAGAGTCAGTGGTATCTGACCACGGGGAAGGGAGATTTAGTTACCCAATATGAAGAAAAGGTAACGGTTCTTGTTGAAGGGCTATGCCTATCAGGCTTCTATTCTTTAACATGACCAAAGAGGCTTCTGCCATATGGGGTACAATTCAACTCTTCCATCTTTAATCATCACCTGCCCAAAGGTATCTGTCTTTCTTCATTATTGACAGGGGAGATCTTGGTAACATGCCAGGATCACTATCCTTTAGCTACTTACAGCTAGGTGAAATGAATACAACTCCTAAGAGCAGAATTTTTATGGTACTGAGTGCCACAGTGCCATGTGGTTCGGCAGGGGAGACCCTGATCTTTAAACTTCTTCATCTAAATAGGAATTTTATTGCTACTCATCTGCACATCTTGCAAAAATTATCAACTTGATCCATAATTCAGCATCACTGCATCTTAAGAAGTGGTTTTGGCTTGCTTTTCTTTTCATTAATTCAAACGCAACAAAAGTGAAAAAAAAATTTGTTAGTGCAGGACAAGTTTTTTCTTCCATTAAAATCAAGCCTAAACAACTCCACATAAAGATGATCACTAGATACAAGGATTCCAATACTAGAAAATGTTATTCGTCTGAAACTAAGTTAGTTCAAGAGATACATGGTAAAAACTTGAAATCTTGGTCTATAAAGACATATACAAATGTCTTAATTTGATTTCTGCTCCTAAAAAAAAAATAAATTCAGTGCCAGGGAATTAAGAGTATACTCAGGAACCCCAGAATGAAATAAGCATAATTTTTTACTCAGTTTTCATACATCAGAACAGGGGATTGCTCTTACGTTGAGCGTACTGGGGTCCACCCACACTACAGCTTTCTCAATTTTGCTAAAACCTTTTTTCTCCTTTTCCACATATGCAGGGGTGGAATAACCCAGTGGGACTAACGAAAAAACCTCATCAAATCTTGTTAAAACGTACAAACATTTACTGTATATATCTTATGGCATGCCACGTTTCCTTAGACATTTTCTCCCCTCTCTACTTTAACACTTTACAGAGTTCAAGGTCATCAGGGCAGTTGGCCAGAAGGTTGCAGGAGGTTTTCTTTCGCCTGCCTCCCATGCAGAGATGTAAATCAAGCAACAGGGGCTGAACAAAACTTGCAGGGTAGGAGAAAGATACAAGGTTCTATACAAGGTAAGGGCCACTTTATTTCTGACTCCTTCACTGACAAGCACAGACACAGGCAAACTGATTGCCAGATCAAATCAGTAAGAAATAACCATGGAGGTGGCGTTAGAAGGTCAATGGGAGATCTTCAGTTCACCTAGTGTATGAGGCAAAGTCACCAAACTAAAATAAACAATCTCAGTTTAAGAATGCTGACAACTCTTTTTCTAAATCAGTGTGTAGAGACAAGATGGTCTAGTATCTTCATATCAAAGATTTTAGCTTTTTCAATTTTGCAGAATTGGGTTATTTCAACTCTTTATTCCTACTTGGTATGAAAACCAAGTTTAAAACATTCAGAAGTTCAGAAAATTACATTTAGATTTTTTACTACAGTGCTGAAAGATGGCTTGAAACACACAAGACTAACCAGACTGTTAATGAGAGCCACGCACGAACCCTCTGAGCTTGCTGATAATAAAAGCAGTCAGTCAGGATTTTCTCTAAGACAGCAATATTGCCTCTCTGGTCTACCAATGCAGGAAACAGCCCTAGATACTCTCTGATGAACATTAAATTAGAGAATAACTTAATTAAAACAGTACAAGAATCACTGGTCTCATTCTTTTCAGAACCTCTATTTGCTGAAATAATTATTAGACATCATAAAATCAATGACAAACCACACAAAAGTTTCCTATCATATTAAATGAATGCACTGGACATCATTTGAAGAGCCTAATTTTCTACCTATGATGCTGACACCTCTGTCTCAAGTCCCTCTCCTTCTCTATATGAAGACACTGGTGTGAGCAAATAGTTCATACTCTGTCCTTAAACAGAATATCTATGGAGAGCAAAAGACATTCCGGCTTTGCACGTAGCACGTAGGTCTATGTCGAACCTTATCTGTCATTACTCTTATGGCTTCATTTGTAGTTATAAATGTGAATTGCTAATTAGGATTCAAATCGATTTGCCTTATTTATCCATACTGTGTCAGATTCAACAAATAGGTATTGTTTCAGATTGGTTGTAAAACACGAGTGGTACTATGTATACTAAGCCTGTTCTTATATCAAATGAGTGCACGGCAAACCTTTGTCATTTATTAAGAATAATTTAGGCTATTTTGAATTTATTTGAAAATTGGTACCAGTTCTATGCAATTATTTCTGAGGCCTAGTTAAATGAACAGTCCCACTGGGCTTCTCCTTATTATCAACACCGCAAGTTCATCACTGAACTTGAATCAATAAGATCGGCTCTGCACACCTTGCTGATTTAAAACTGTGGGTTTGAATGATAATTTTAAGCATGCTCTTGTCTTATTCATGTGACTAAAATGCTGAATCATAAAAACCAGCATTTCATTTAAAAAGTGCTTGTAGTTTAATACAAATCATACAAGAAGTTCTTGTGCTTTTCATATACCTATTTTAATACTTTTTTGCCTCACCCAAGAATCCTCCATCTGGATATACAAGACACATCCAGTTCACTGAATAGATATTAATATATATAGCTGGACTGTGAACAGCTACTGTGAAGTAGCTTCTAAAAACTACTCAACTGGCATTACAGGAAAAGCATATAAGTCTGGAGGAATAGATCATATTGATTCAGCTTAGAAACCAAAAAGGTTATAGAAAATGCTATACTAAGTCTATGAAAAATCAGGTAGTTGGCAATTCCAGCTCCCTGACCCTCATGAAAATGCAATTTCAAACAGCAAAAAACATATTAAGTAAGAAAAAAGGGTGCATTTTTTTAATGTAACCACTTGCAAAATAATTCAAACATGCTTTTAAATTGTTTCATACTATTAATACTTGACAATTTATTTTTACTCTGGCCTTTCCTAGCCAAGAAGCATTTTCTATGTTTAGTAAATGTCACAGTCAGATACAGAAAATAGAAAAGGCTGGGAACTGATGCAAAAATTACTGCTTTAAAGGAATGGTTCTTATGTTTAAATTCCAGACAGATAAAGAAAAACATTTCATTTTATTTACCAGTTTTTCTTGGAACTTAGAAGTTATTAATTAGAATAAATTAAAAACACAAGTTTCTCAAACCTTGAACGCTACCGTTGCACAACCAAACCAAAGCAGTTTACCCAAAGGAGTTAAAAAACACATCCAGATGGTGAAATTTCAAAACCACTGAAGTCAATTATAATTTTGGAAATTGTATTTCTCCTTTCAGTAAAATCATTATTTCCATCACAGGTGTGAAAAATTGGTTAGAATGACAGAGGAAAGGGAAGCATCACTATGGGCACTTGAGAAGAAAATACAGCTTGATGAAGGAGGTCTTGGTGAAAGACTGTTTTTATTAATAGAGAGTTGTCTGCAGGAATACTGCACTCAGAATAAAATATATATTTTTTCTAGCAGCTAAACATATAAATAATTTTTATTAATCTGTCAGTCCATGACTTGAGCTTCTAAACTGTGCTACCAGAAATAGAAATAATGTTTCTCAGGCAAAATACACATTTTGCAAAATACAGTCTTTCAAAGCCAAAATGTTTCCTGAGTGTATTGATTATTTGTGATATGATGGTCCTGACATTAAAAATTAATTCTCCTCTGTATTTCAGAAACAGAGAAGTTTAACTGCAAACCTGATCTCTGAGATCCCATTTGCACCTTTCAAAACAATATTACAAAAGTGGACAAAACGTTTGAATTTTTTTTAAATAAAAAAGAAGTAATAAAAATGTCAAAATTCAGCAGGAAAAATATTAAAGAAAGAACAGATTCTGTTCAGTACACAGGCTGAGATTTAAGAGAAGAAAACAGATGCAAACATTTCTGTAGGAGATGGAAAATAAGGAACTGAGATAGCTTATACATAGGTAACCCAGATACAAAAGTGAAATGTAGCAAATAGCACATTTTGCCTTCACAAAAGTATTAACTATAACAGAGTTATGATATATTCATCCACATAAAAAAAGTGATGTACCTCTGGAGAATACTCACATTAACTCCACAATATTGTCATTTAATTCTAAAGTCTGCAAAACCAGATTCTTTTTCTAAATTGGTACATATTTCTTATATCACCTGTTTATAGTGGTTTTAAATCTAAATTTGTCTGGTTGGAATTTCTTCTCCTCACTTTTCCAATGATCTCAAATGTTACAAAGATACATCACCACAGAAGATCATTTTAGAAGTAGCTACTGTTGACCAAGGATGAGACCTTTTTAAAAAAGTGCAATACCATTATCCTTCAAATATTATGAGGGAGCAAGTAATTACAAGAAATGTTTTAAATTACACTGATAAAAATAACATTTTAGGGCAAACAATGATAAGAAAATGAAACAACAATTTAGAAAATGACCCTGCCTACATTTTGAGGTTCTGTAACATGCTCTAGGTAATAGCTGATAAGGAAGCTACTAACAGCTGATAAATCCTAGGATTATTTCTCCATTCACAAATAAAATTCAAGGAAGAACATGTTTCATAGAATCACAGAATCATAGAATCACAGATTCATAGAATCATAGCATCATAGAATCATAGAATAGCTTGGGTTGGAGGGAGCTGCCAAAGCTCATCTCACTCAATCCCCCTGCAATGAGCCAGGGGCATTTTCAACCAGAGAGGATTGCTCAGAGCCCCATCCAATCTGACCTTGAATGTTTCCAGGATGGATCACCCACCATCTCTCTGGGCAACCCATAGCAATGTTTTACTAACACATGCAGAAGATAAAGCCTAAGCAGTTTGGTGATTATGGCATTACTCTCTGCCCTATGGTGGGGGAAGACCTTCTGCTAATCTTTCAGCACCTAAAGAACAGAGATACTGAGGCATTAAATTCCATTTATTATAGAAGAAAAACTTCTATTATAAAAATTACTTTTTACCAGTGACTTTTAAATCATGGTCTTGTAAAAAAAAAAAAAATGTTCTTATTTGTATTACAGTATGGAAAACTCTCAGTATCAATTCTATTTGGCATTTAAAAAAATAGGCTGCTGAAGTAATACAGTAATTTAGCATTATATGACAGATGGATTGGTTTCACAGGAGTCTGCTCACCCTCTGTTACACAACTTATTTGAAAACAAATATTTTATTCTTACCTAATCTGGATAGATACAAAATAGACAGTTGTGGATGTTCTATGTCAGTTCTTAAAGCATGCTGAATTCACCAATTTTCACTTAAAGAACAATGTTAAAGAAAGGAAAACAAATTAAATACTGAACTACTGATCTGCCAAGTGAACAACACAGATGGATGCAGTCCACAGAAAATGCAATAATGGTACATTCCCCATAAGTAAAAAAAAAAATCAAGAAGAGTACTGCAATAAATGAAACAGAACATCTAAACATGTTTTCCATAAAAATTTAGCTACCAGCATTCCAATAACACCAGTATGTTTTCCCTCCTTATTAAAAACCTTATCGTCTCCCCTTCAAGTCAGCAGAAGCTTCGGGCCTGATCATCTTTTTATTCCTCTTGAGAAGATCACACACACTCTCATACTAATTTTCATGCTAAAAAGCAAAATTATTTTATATAGCTCTTGCTAGTAGCAATTCAGAAACTGTAGTACAAACTATAGATTTATGCAGTACAAGCAAAGCATACAAATATTAGTCTGCCCCTTGGTAACAAAAATTATGTATTTCTACATGTCAAGCAAATCTTTTCATCTCTCATTGACTATACAGATTAGTCAAGCTTCTCATCAATCAAAACATTAGAAGATTTAAGAAAAATAGGTCATAGGTCTTATTCAGCTAGGAATAATAAAAAATAAGTTCTACATGCATTTAAAGAACAAAAATATTGGGGTGAATTTATGTGGAAAGTAAAAGTTGGGTTTCTTCTGCATTGAGATTCACAGTTTTGAAATGTATTTTAATTTGATTGTGGAAAAAAACCCAAACAAAATGTGAGTATTTGTGACAAAAGAAAACTATGAAATGTAATTAAAATAAGGAAAGGTATTTTGCAAAGAATGTCAAAATTGCCACTAATTTATTTATAATTTCTCAGCATCCCCAGAATTATTCCCTTATCGCATTCTAACCATGTAGAGCCAGACTCTAAGATAAATTTAAAACCTCCTTTTCCTAAGACAGAGTAAATGTTTATATGGCATTCACAAAATCCTGGCATGCTTCTAAAAATTACTTAAATCATAGCAAAAGTAACTTGGTTAACAGAACGTGGCCCTCTGCTTCCTTTAGCAATTATTTGGAAGAAGAGAATTAGTCAGAATTTTGATAGGAGTTTTTGATAAGGGTTTTTGATTGTACAGAATAAATGGGCAAAACAGAAATGAAAGCTTCTTGTTTAAAAATGAAAGCTGTTAGCCGTACTCTTTGATCAAAGCAGGAGCTTTTTTCCCAGGAGCTTTCTTAAAAGAAATCACTTAAAAGAGCAGTAACACCAGTCCATACCTAATTCCACCATCCATAGTTACCTCACACACACACAGACTGACATCTTGGCTTCAAGTCTTACAATTAAATTTACCCAATTTCCTTCCCCACCCCTTGAAAAAGGACATAGTTTGTTTTCACTCCCACTCTACACTGCTGTATTTTCACAAGGATCCTCTGCCATGTAGTGATTTGGGAGCAATTTCTCTAAAGGCTTATTTATCAAAGCATTTGAACAGTTGGTAAACATTAAGGCTGAAATTTTCTAAGAAAATGGAAGTAACTAAATACCTAACTAATTAAAAAACAGTGAACTGACATATCAAAAGACAGTGGGTGACACAGTGAAGAGTGTGTATATTCCATAGCTTGGCAAAATAGGAGCCCATTCAAATGTGACATTTCCCAATTTATATTTTGGCAGGTTGCAGTATAATTAGGAACACTAGAACACATTTTGTGATAGTTCCTTTCAGTTGTATGTAGCAATTGCATCAGCTCTAGCACTCCACTGGACTTGGTCTGAAGGAATTTGGGAAATTTAAAATGGACTATGTGCCTCTGTCTTATTTACCTTTTCTCTGTTTTTAAGGCCGTGAAGTTGTCTTGCGAGTCCATATTATATTTTCACAGAAAAACCAACCACACTTTAATTTGCCTTAGAATAAAGAAAGCAAAGAAAGCTATCTTGCCATCAAAACACTAGAGCTTTTGAATTCTCATGATTTAGACACTTTAAAGCAAATCAGGTCTGATGTTCTGTACTTGTCCAGTTTAGTCATAGTTTGACCTTTACAGTATCTACATTTTAGTTTCCTTTTGAGTCATTTTACTTTTGATTAAAAATATTCTATGTCTTTATTGTCAAATATGTTTGTGCCACAAAAGAAAGTAGAGCAGCAGCCATTAACAGATTTGAAATATCTGAGCTCTGAAAATAGTTATAAAACCCTTTCTTCAGTCTATCTGATACATAATTAGGAAGGAGATATTCTTTTTTTATACACAAGTTTTGGTATTCACATACTATTACATGTATACAATGAGATTAGAACAATATTGAAATCAAACACACTGTAATTTAAGAAACTAGAGATTAATTTGGGTGAATTAAAATTTTAAAAAAGAGAGAGAAATTAGGATTAAGGCTCAAAATTTCATTGTGAAATTATTTTTTACTCTGGAAAAAAAAATAGGCAAAACACTTCAGAAAGAATTGAGAAACGCTTTTTTTGGGCCAAATTTTCTTTTGCCAGAAGGACAAACTTATTCTAGTTATTTGGTACAGTAAGCAGAATATATGACACAATTCTCATGGGAAGTCAGTATGCCATACACACATTTCTGTCGCCCAGAGGCATGGACAAGACATTTTCAACTCAATCTCAAATCTCTCAGTTGAAATGTAGTTGGTTAATGTGAAGACTTGGAAAAGTCAGAGTCTCTGTAATAGATCCAGCTGGATCAAACTGGTAGCTTGAATGAGAACAATTTTCACAGAAACTTTCAGAACAGACAAGCTTGATTGCAATAAAGCCATTTCTCATTTAAAAAATCACAAGTCTTTTAAAAGATATTTTTCTCATCATGAGTTTATCAGTTTTACCAGTTTAAAGCAGGGAAAGTAACAGGATTTAACAACTGAAGCACTACTTCAGTTAATCCTGTATCTGTGCTAGGAAGCATCTAGAATGACCTGTCTCATACTGCAAATACATTAGATATGAAAAATTGCTAGAAGAAATGAGTCTCTTAATAAAAAAAAGCCATGTATTCCTATACAGAGTGATTATGCTGCAAGAGATCTCCACAATAATAAATAAAAATGTAATAAATACAGGTAGCCTGCAAGCACGTACATCTTCCAAGCAGAAACCACAGATTCCTACTTTTGGCTGAAAATAGGTAATACATTACACAACTAGTCTTTACCCAGACAAATTAAGGGACTGCAGATGTTGTGTACAAAAACAGAAAACCCTAATTCTGTACTCTTAAATTGTGTCAAATAAGGTCAGAGAACAGTAAAATGCTTACACACATCATAAGCGATAAAATTCCTCTGGTATTCGGAAAAAACTGAACAAGTTGCATTTCGCAGAGGAACCACTTAACTAGGATTTGAAAATCCTTGATTTTCTTCTCCAGTTTGCTACCAACTGACCTTTGGCAAGTCACTGAAACCTCCACTGGCTGAGAAATATGAAAGACAACTAAGGAAACAAAAATTAAATAAAAAATTTTCTAAACACTTTTGATGAGCAGGAGCATTGTAATGCTAGATGAAATCAAAGCATTCAGATTTTAAAACAGACTGGAGATTCTTTCAGTTCCAGAAAGCTGCAGAATCCTGACATTTTTTCCCACCCTATGTCTTTGCAGAGGCATGAATCAAAGCCTACTGTAGTCAGTGAAGGCATATCCTTTGATACTTTGATAATAAGTACTAGCATCACTAGTCACTGGGCTTCTAAATATTAACTAATTCAGGACAGTTACAGCATACGTCCTCCTTTTCTATCAAAAGTTGAACTATTTATAAAGTTCCAGAAATTAAATTAAAGAGGCTGCATGCCAGCTACAAAGCCACAAAACTGAATTTCTATATGGTCCCTCCTTAAAACTAACTTAGCATCTTGGGTTTTGATGTCTTGAATGCATTTAATATGTTCAACTTTGTTGAAAAGTTCATTATTTTGAAGGGGCATGTTTAGAGACATATTTGTTTACTGTATGCCTCTTTGTTCCATCATTACCTTAGCACATCTTGTTGCACTACATCATGTTGCAAGAGAAACATGAGGAACAACTCATACACTGAAATTGTTTTAAATGGTTTTTGTGTGTTAGACAAATCAGAAAGGGAGGAGGGAATCAATCACAAGGAGGACAAAGGAAAGATCCATGTTCATTATCTTTTCATCTCCTTTAAAACTGTGTAGATTTTGCATTTTAGTTTATGGTCATCATATACAGTCTTAAAAGGATTTATTTCTTTGTACATAATCCTACTTAAAGCTAATTAGATAGGATCTTTGAAGTCTAATACTGAAAAATGCAGTTAAAAATATATTCATGTCTCATAACATTTGGCAAGACATCCCAAAGTCCTGCATCCATAATAGATAGCTTAGGTAAGAGCACTGTATTCTTAAACCCTATTTTAAAAGAAATCTTTATTTAAAGATAAAAAAATTCCCTTTGCACATGAGTTCTAAAGGTGGTGTCTAGGGAAATCTTATAACATCAAAGACCACAACATCTGATTGTTATGACAAAAATGACAAATTCTGACAATCACAGACTTTACATTTCAATCATTCCTTGTTCTGAAATAGTCTCCACCAGATAGTGACCATGGTGCTTCTAATATTACCTCAAATATTTTATATATCTATTTTCATAAGAACTACTGTTGCAAGTTGAGAGTTAATATCAAAATATGCTGACCAAAGAGGCTGGAGACTCTGTAAATTCTGAGTAAATCTGCTGAGATTAGATTGAGGAGAGCAATGAATTCTAAGATAGTATAAATGGGTAAAAGTAATAAAAAGATTTAACCTCTGAATGCTATATATCCAGCACAGTTAGTCTGATACCAGGACATTCATGATACACTTGGTTCAGGACCAGTCTTGAACGTATTAATACCTACTGTTTATCTTGCAGCCTAATGAAAACTGAATTGACGACTTTGCGTCAGTAAAATCAGTGACCTGATTTCAGCTAGGTAGAGTTAATTTCTTCTCAGTAGCTGTTACAGCTCTGTGTTTTGTGCTCAGAATGAGAATGGTGTTGATAATACACTGATGTTTTGGTTTTTGCTAAGCTGTGCTTGTCCCAAGTCAAGGACTTTTTTCTTGCCTCATGCCTTGCCAGTGAGGAGGTACACAGAAGAAACCGGGAGGGAGCATAGCCAGGACAGGTGACCCAAACTGGACAAAGGGATATTCCACACCATAGGGCATCATGCCTGGCATATAAACTGGGGGAGTTATGTGGAAATGTGGCCAGTATGGGTTCAGGAAGGGGGATCTGGCATCAGTCAGCAGGTGATGACCAATTGCATTGTGCATCAGGGTTTTTTCCCCTTTTATTATCATTATTATAATTTACCATTATTGTTGTGTTAAACTGTTCTCAACTCAACTTACAAGTTTTACTTTGATCCTCCTCCCCATTCCACTATGGTGAGGTGGCATAAAGGTGTGGGTTGAGTGAGTGGCTACATGGTGCTTAATTTCCAGTTGGGCTTAAAACACAGCAACCAGGATGAGATCAGGTTCCATTCTGAGTTGTTTTCGCCCTTGGTAACATTTGTAAACTCCAAAAGTGAACTTAAACCTTAGCTTAATTTCAGGAATTAGTTCTAAAACATCACTGAAAGTCAAGTAAAAAATATGTTTTCATTTTATTAAAGAGGGGACAGGCTGCTTATTTGTCTTTCTCCACTCATCAATCTTTGTGGCATTCTTGGGCAACTGTTCTGAAATTATTTGCAATATCAGTCAAACTTAATTAATCTGAGATTTATCTCTTTCTATTTCTTACTCAATTTACTGACTTTCGTACAATGAAACTAAAGGTGCATTTCTCAAATCAAATTTATGTCTTCAACAAGTAGCATTTCATAAACTACCTTTAAGGCCATATGCACTAAACTAAATTATTTCTCTATTGTGGAAATTTTGCTTTTAACTCTCCCTTGTACCTGCTTAGCACTAAATCAGAGTCAGAGGGGAGGGTTGGTTTTAGACTATGCACTGGTCTCTAATTACTTTAAAGGTGATCAAACATAACATAGCTTTGCTCAACTAATTTTATAGAAACAGCAGCACCATATTTCACATCACACATTCCTACAGTATTTCAGCTCTAACATCCACTCCTAAGCAGTAGTCCATTCTCTATACCCAAGTAGTTGTGACATGTCTTGAAAAATTTTGATGCAAAAGGGCTTTCTTGGGGATGTTGGAATATTGTATTGGTTTTGGACTTCTCCTCAAGCCATAGACTTAATATTCTAGAATTTTCATTATATTTATGAATACATACAGTAATCACTTGCACATGTAACTGTACTTTCCAAATAAAATACACACAAGAAATCCCCAGACATAGAAAGCTCATTAGAAATAATTACAAGATCAATTTGACTGAAAAGGGAGGCAGTTATGGTTTGCTGTATTTGCTTTTTTTTTGTCATGTCAGGCTTATTATCCTGTGAGAGTATCCCCACTGTGTGCTCTAAAGCATCTAAAGGAGTTGTAAAAACTGACTGGAAAGTGTGAATCAGAATTTGTTCAACAGTATACATAGGAAAATGAGGAATCTAGACTTTATTCTAGGGTCCAAGTTATTCCACTGAGTACATATTCCAAACCAGATCACAAAACTGTAATTGCTTACCAAAGCTCAAAAGCAGCACAGTGCATGTCCTTTGATGGCCCTCAGAGACACAGAAATTAAAAGATAACCCAGGTGCCAAAAGACAAGAAAACATGTGGTAAATCCCATAGTTTATTACTACTGAATGTTGCTGCTGTCAAACCAATAATCCTAGAAGATTACTGCACCAGAACACCTCACTCATATCCCCAGCAAGTTTTCTTCACATTGGTAAAGCTATAAACTACACTGTTGAAATCTATTGAAATCCATTTTGAAATTCATCTGAAACACATGGCTGAGCTCTCTCTAGCCTTGCCCCACAGCCTGACTGAGAGTACAGCACCTGGATGGTCCTGCCTCATCCCTCTGCAGTTCACGCAGAGGCAACTGGGACAGTGCAGTGCCCCAAGGGCTGCTCTGAGGCAATATCAAACTGCTTTTGCTGCATTTCCTTTTGCACCCTTGCCAAGTACATACATAAAACAATAATTAGTTCTTAGCCTCACTAATGCTCTCCTAATGTCATCTCAGATGTTGTCAAATCCATGACTCCAGCACTAAAAATCAGATTAATATAATTAATAAGTGATTAGCATGAAATTTGTTTTAGAACTTCAGACATTATAGCAAGGCATATGCACTTAAAACATTCATAGCAGTTTTGTTACATTGATTACAAAGTAAATGGCATTTAAATCATTTGCCTTCTCTAGATTTTTTTAATTTAACTTGCAGATAGTAAAATTAACGGTATCATTTCCTATTCTGACTATACTAAAACAATTAATATTAATATCTATAGAAGATGTAGAGATGAAAAAGTGAAGTGTGAAGAATGAACAAAGTTATGGAACGCAGTCCATGAAGGAATGATTTAAACATCCGGACAGAAAAAAACAGAATCAAGATTACCAAATAGGGAGAGGACAGATGTGAAAGACATAGGCAGGTTTTTATCTCGTGAAATACATCCACATACATGGCAGGGGAGATTGAACTAGACAAACTTTAAAGGTCCCTATACTACTGATCAATAAAAGGCAGAAAAAACTGAGTAAGACAATTCATATTTCTCATGACACCTGAACTAAAAAAATGAAATTATATTAGCCAAAAGGCTTAAGACAAAGAAAGAAATGTGTACATAAATAAATTATGAGACACAACTTCAATTTAGCCAAATAAAATGGATGGTTACTTGAGCTTCTGCAGCACATGTGAGAGTTCTTAAAATTTAAATATGTTGCCTATACTGGGAGAAAAACACAGCTTTCAATGTTGTTGCAAGGACCTCAACTGCCGTTTTTAAAGATGCATAAACAACACCATACTAATTTAAACACATTTTTCAAGTTCAGATCTTGCTTTCTCATCCTTGGTATATTCAAAATTTCACTGCAAAAAGTTTGGCAGGGTGTGACTGTTTGCTTTTGAGATCCTTGGTAAGCATTTACTGCCTCAGTTGGGATGATGGATGAGAGGGGAGTGTTATATATATTGTGTCCTTTGTGAATACAACTGAAAGCAGTTCATACTTGGAAGAAAGAAAATTAGGCAGAAGGAAATTGAGGCAGTGGTTTTATGATGAATTCAAGTAATAATGAAATGAGTCAACAAATAAAATAGAAAAACTTTTTGAAAAGTTTTTGACCCTACAGACCTGCGCATGCTGACACATAGTGCACAGACACAAAAACATTTTCAATATTTAGATCTCAGAACTTTATCATATGTTCTTCCATTCCCAATCCCATCAAAATCTTTGAAAACCAAACTGTTGATCTTAAAAAGCTACTTTAGGTAACACTATTTATTTCTAAAATGTATCATTTAAGTTTTTATCCAGTTATTCCATTCTATATTACTAATGTTGAAAAATTCTAAAATACTAAACTTTTGTCTCAAATCCATATTTTTTCCAGGCACAGCAGTATAATTATTTCAAGTTATTTCTGACGAAAAGGGGCAAAAGCATCTTTGTATAAACTAAGACCAACAGGAGTGCAAAAGGATGATCAACAACCAGGTGAGAAAGTGGTGGACCAGATGGGCAAGCAAAAGCTCTCTGGGGTCTATTAGACACATGAGTGCTCGTAATCAGCAGCAAAGGACTTAGAAGAGCACAACTTAAACATGTCCATGTAAGTAAGGATGTGCCTACAGGACAGCATTGTGGGGAAAACCCTTTTGCCTTTCCTAGGAAATCAACACAATAGGGTACACCGACACAAACAGCAAGAGAAACAAGCAGGAGGAACTGGAGATCTTGCTTGTTTCCAGGAGATTTTTGGAGAGCACTGATGGTACCCTCTTGACAGAGATGACTATCTGAGAAAGGCAAGTGACCTTTTGAGCTTCACATCATCTCAAGAAAAAACCGGCTGGGGGCAGCCTTGGCAGCAGTGACCAAACCTGATCACCTCACAACTTACACTTTCTCTTTGCTCAGAGTAACCTTTTATGGAGAAATGATACATTGATTTTTACATACAAGCCACTAAAGAGAGAGAATGCACCTATGCAAAATTGTCAAATACAAGCAGGCCCTGTCTGTGCTCTGCAGTAACAAGAAGCCAAGCAGCTGCATGAACACAAAGGCAAGAACCTGACATAGCCAGACTCATGGCATTTTTCCACACAGGATAAAGGCTGTGCTCCACGTGCAGCCCCAAGGCAGTGTGGGCATAACTCACTCACATGCACCTACAAAGGACAATACATCTCTGCTATTAGTAACTTGGTAAAGGTTGTGAAATAAATACAGAAAAAGCAATAAATTTAATCCATGTTTCACAAGGATAGACTACAAGCAAGTCAGCCCTCTTTCCCTTCTTGTGGTGTCTGTCAGTACCTGCAACCATCATACAATGTATTGAAACAATCTAATTTTTGGGCCTAGGGCTCATGCACAGCAAAGACTGGGACAATTAATTTGAATTTTTAAAAAATTCTGCCATAATTTAAAAGCTACAGAATAAAATAAAATGTAGAAAATATCTCCATTTTTATATTTTTCATCATTCTTCCACTCCTGCTGGACAAGACGTATCTTTGATATCAGCCTCAACAGCTCAAGTGCCAAAAAGACTTTCTGATTTAATAATCCTTTTCTCAAGGCATACATACAAATGTCACATACACAAGAAAAAAAAGGACTCCATTTGAAATTGATTTTAACTGCCGTCCCAATTTTTCGTAACAAAGATCCCCAGGCCATTAAAAGTTCAGTAGTTTCATCATGAATAGAATCAGGGACCTGTGGGCAAAGTTAAAAAGCTACAATACATTTATTCTGAACTCTGGTTGCAGTGTTGGTGTGATTTAGCCCTTACAACCACCTTTAAGGACAAATGAAGGTCATTTCAACAGTAATGCAAATAACATGCTGGTAAGTGTTATAAATTCATAATCATCATTAACCATCTGTCCATAGCCATCATTCCGTTCCATACCAAGCCACACTAGATCATTGCAACAAAACATGTGAAATAAATGGCATATGAAAGACTTTCTCACTAAAGGAAAACTATTTTCTAGTTGACAATTGAGCTTATTACATACGTGACCAAGACCAATTTGGAATATTTAGTCTGCTTCATGTTTCTGTTCCTCTCCAAGAATGCGATGGGATTCTCCTTTGCTTGTTTTTCATTTTTCCATTTTTGTTGGGGGGTTTTTGTTTGTTTGCTTGTTTATATCAACTCTTATCTAATGTTCAATGTTAAAACTTTCTTTGTAAAACAGTATTTCAGGAACAAAACGATGTCCCTGAATATTTTGTCTGAAAATTATATAAGGAAGCTTTCTATAAACTCCACCTACATTATTCATATTTTACTACTTTCTGACCACTCCAGACTTCCTTTACTGTTGCTTAAAGCTCAAAGATAGTGAAATGCTTGTCTGTACCTCCTTGAATAGAATACTGCTCAAGTTTTCTCCTGTTTGTCCTGGCTTTGAATCTCCAGATTTGAGGTTTGCCCTTTTTTACATATATTGTAATTGCTTTTTATGCATATATTATGTTTGTAGCTTATCAGTTAAAAAAAAACTTCTTATTTTGAGGCTCAACCTTCAGCACATTAGGTAAGCTATATGATCAAGTGATACTGTTAAATAGTGCAAAGAATAAAATAAAACCCACTACAAAATGATTTGCTTATACTGCAGCACATGTTACCATGGAATTCTTTTTTATTTCAGTCATAATAAAGAATTATTCCAAAGGCATTTAAGAGCTTATAAAATTCATAAATTCTTTTGTACTTGGAAATGTGTCAGCAGAGTCTCTCACCTAATAGTACGCAAATTTCTTTTGGGGTTTAATTTTGGTTTATAAATTCTTTTAATCAATTAAATATAATTGAACTAAGAGTGATAGAAATACAGGAATGATTGCTCAGATAGGAAGTTAAATGAGATTATCAATTCCTACCATAACATATAGCAATTCTTCCACAGTTTTGATCCCAGGTTTCACAGCTATGATTTATTAGATACATGCAGGATTTTTTTTTTTTTTTTTTTTTTTTTTTATTGCACAATGCAATTCAAGCCTAATATTTACAGCTGGTCTTCTCAGTAGTTCCATTTAAAAGAGTGCCAATATCTGCCTGAGCATCAACTTCAGCAATTTTTTTCTTTCTCTTTGTGCCTCTCTGCTTTTCCAAATGTAACCTACTCTCCTTTCAAACTCTCATTACCCTATCTGCCTTCTAGGTGTTCGTAATAAATCCTTAAATTCAGCTAAGGTCTCAGCCCTTTTCATCCAAAGTAACAGCAAACAGAACTCTTCTCTGCCCTTCAGAATTCAAGTTGTGACATTGCCAGGCTCCCACATAGTAAGTGTCCCTCGTGTCATTGATTTTTCAGGCAGAGACTATAACTGACATCTTCAAATAACTACAATAATTTGTTTGTAAACTACATATAAATAACTTCCAAGCGCATCTTGAAATTAAGTAAGCTACCGGTAGACAGATGGTTGAGCTCTGTTTCAACTCAATTATTTATGATTTTGTAGTTATGTAGATTGATTTCTGCAGTTTCTTTTAGGTGTCTGAAAAAAACAAAAATCTATCATTGACAGATGATGAGCCAGCTAATGAACACTGTGGAGTGTACATAGTGCAGGATGTACTGCTTCAGAATGAAAGGGAAACAATTGCCAGAAATAAATAGCATTAAAAAACTGCTAGTGATTCCTTTTTTATATTATTAGTGGAGGGCTTGCTCTCTCCTAAGTACAAAGAACTGACTAGTACTCGTAATGAATCCTCTTAGGAAATCATCATTTCGGTTCAGGTCTTGACCTAGAAGTTTTCCATTTCCTTTGTGCTAAATCAGGCCTTTTTTATAAATATATGAACACATTGTTGCCACTCACTACCTTCACAACTGAACCACACCACCAGCTTCTTCTATCCAAATTATTAAAGAGACAATCTCTAAAAGAAAAAGTAGTATAATGGAGAGGGAGAGGAAACAGCAAGTTTGTACACCTGGACAAAAAATCATGCACTTCACATGTTCCCCAAGAACTGCAACTACATACTCAAAATATCTTCAGAGAGTTTTTGCTCATTTACAAAAGGATAATCTCAATATGACCATATGAAAAGACTCAATATGACTGTATCAAAAGACTAAACCAGTAAGTGTATATGTTGTTTTAAAGACATTCAATATTTTTAAAAAGACATTTTACAAATTAATATTTTTCTTCAGTAAAATAAATATGCATCATGATGCACAATTTCAGAGAAATCCAGGCTTAAGATGCAGTTACCAATGATCTTTTATAAAATAAACTCAATGACAATTTTCATGCTTATTTAGAGCTAAGTACCCGCTCTTACTAACAATTTTTGACTTTCTGCTTCTTCTATTGAAAAAGAGGGTTTCTGTTTGATTAGATTTTTTTACCTTTTCATAATTTCAATTCTATTGTATTTAAAGTAACTCACTAAATACTAATATAAGTATTAAGTATTAAATAATTTATATATTATGCAACCAATATAAGTTTCTCTTAATTCATAATAAGGAAAAAAATCAAATAGAAGAATATTTTATTTCGAGTTTAATTTTTATTTGTATTGGTAAAATTTAGTTAGAGAATTCTGAATTTCAACCAGACACAACCACTTAGTTTGAAAAAGGTAATTTATAACTTTTTTGCAGCAACACAAATAGTGTCTCCACAACGAAAGTGAAACACAGTAGCAGGACAAAAAACTCTGTGAGTAATTCTGCATACTGAAAACCTGATAATTTCAAATATTCTTTAATGATTTTTCCAAACAAACACCATTTTATTTCACAGATCCTTAATGCTAAGTCTTCCACTGCCAGATGGAGACAGACCCAGGACTCCCTGTCTCACTCTCTCTCTTACAAGGAGGGTCAAGGCACTTTGGAGCTTTAAAGGAATAATAAGGTTGCCAAGGTTGTAGCTGCAAACATTATATTCACTGATATAAATGGAAAAACAATATTTAATTTCTGACTTTATTTCAGGACTTCCAAGCCATGAAAAAACCAGCAAGCAACTGAGAACTGATTTGGCAGGTAGCTACACTAAGAGACTGAAACCTTCAGCATATAAGAATCAGAAGTTACTTAGTAGGGCTACCACTGAAGGAGATAATTTCTACTATTTTATCTACATAAAAGGTTTATAAAACCTAAGACTTCTTTTCTCATGCCACACTTTTTCTACTGCTGATGACTTTCACATCCTTATCAATGCTGAATCAATCACTTTGATGCTGTATGCACTAATGTAGGGGCAGAAAGCTCAGTCAGTGACAATAGTCAGGAAAAAATGATGGGGCAAAAATTTGCATTACTAGTCAGCATTGTGTTCCAAATAGAGAGACATTGTACAGAGTGCTAGCACCTAATCAATTTCAAACATTGATTCTCTCCAAGCCAGTTACTTGATGGCAATAGGAGGATCCATCAGCAGAAAGACTAGAGGTATTCTTTCCCATTCATTTGTTTGAAATTCTGAATTTTAATAGCTTTTCATTGCCTCTTGTTCTCTAACTCACCTAAAACACCAGAACAGATTTTTCTTCTATCATAGGACTCTCAGCTTCAATCTTCAATTTACCAGCCTCAGGAAAAATCTCAAAAGTAAAAGCAGATAGAGTGAGAGAGGGTTATACCTAGGTACCAATCCTTTCATAATCGACCAATAAAATACAAAGCACAATGTCATTTTTAATTTGATGTACAACAAATTTTTCCATGTCAAGCTCTCAAAAGAACAGATAGTAATAGAGAACACCTAGCTATGGCTTTGAAAATAGAAACATATTAATACAATGCTTATTGCAATTCCCACTGCCACTACATTTACATAATAGTGAGCACTTTACAGGTACACGTCCATTTTCTGTGCAAACAAGACTGAAAGACATTGGAGTTTAGTTGGAGAAACAATGTGATAAAGAGACTTCTAGTGTAAGCTAATGGTAATTCCGTGTTGTCTGCCTATTCTTAGAGCTACATTTCAATATTAACTGTTCTCATTTGCATACACATTCAGATTTAAATGGACAGGTTGTTCACCACAACCACTGTTTGGTTATATTTGTTATGCATATATGATATATACAGCATCAAAAAAGTATAAATAATAATATAAAGTCTTTTATAATATCTATTATAATACTAATTGTAATAAAATAATTGAAATATTAAAATCCTTTAAAACAGAGTTTACCCATAGGAACTGAAACAGGAAGACACTGCTTAGCTTCTATCAAAGATCTAACACTTCCAAAACCCAAAAGACTGTAATTGTTTTACCTCAGCATTTAGTTAAAGGAAAAAACTAGTACCTGTCTCAAAGATAGCATACAAATGTATTTCTTTTTGTAGCCACATCATACACCCTGATTAAATCCTAAATCTACGTAAGACCTTGAATTACTCCACAAGGTCCTCACTTAGTATGCTGTCAATGAGCAGGGCTGCCATGAGAAAAATCGTACAAAAGCTCACAACAAGAGGCCCCGTAAGGACACATATATTCACACAGCGTGGGTGTCGCGGTGCAGTGACGCACTGCGCTTGTAAGGGAGAAGTAGCAGTAAGTTTATTGATATAAAACAGCAATCTCACAAAGCTGAATGGTAAATGTCTCAGACGTTTAACAAGACTCAATGGCAAGGTATACTTCATTATTTACTGTAGAGAACAGGGCCAGACAAAACTGCAGGGGAGGCCCTTCTGTCAAGTCATGAGGCTGAGAAAGGGCCCCCTTGCTCTCTGAACTCCTTTCTGAGGGAGTTCCAGGTGTCCTGGATCCAGACCTAGTCCTAGACTTAGCCAATGGTTTATGTCTAAAGGATTGCAATCAATCGTTTGTATCCCTTAGAAAATATTTTAAAGTTTCAGCACACTTATTCCCAATTCACTTACTGAGTATCCAACCCTAAGCCTAAAGCAGTAACCTTGAGAGGTGTCCCAACTCAAGAGAAGATCCTGGCGTGCAGCTCTCTGCCATGCACAAGAGTTCAACAGGCCCTGGGTTGTGTCCTATTTATGGAGTAGGATGATTTGCTTAGAGTCATATTCACATCCCAGCTGTATTTTGGTTGGCACATGCTCAACTAGTCCTCAGCTCTTCAGCAAGGCTTATGGCCCTAACTATTGCGATATCTTCTCAGAGTCCAGATTAAGCCAGAGACAGCCAGTCAGGCCACCACTGATACCTAGTATTTGAGCAGGAAAGGAAAGGATAGGGAGGAGGTGGTGGGCACACCATCATAAAATTGCACAAAACTGCTGTCCAGAGTAGATGCCCCGGCTGCATTCAGCCGAGGCTGAGGATGGCATTTCAGAGCCCAAAATTACACACTGGTATTCTCACAGCCTGCAGCAAACAGAAACCTGTGCCTTCATTGAGGAATGTCCTCCCCACACTCGAGCTCACAACTGTAGTGCCCATGCTTTCCTCAATCAGCCTCTGTTTTAACCCTGAAAGATTTCTGTGTTTCAGTGTCAACCAGGTAAAACTCACACCATGCAAAGCCTGAGGAAAATCTCACGGGTACAGTGAGCTCAGCCACAGTGGAGAGCACAGATACCCCAGTTTTGGTTGCTCCCAGCCCGCCGTCTGTGGCAATGACTGAAATGGCAGATTCCTTTCTCATTGCCGTTTTTTAGAAGAATCACAGAATATAATGTAAACTGATATTCTGCTGCTCTAAGAATTCCTCTGCTCTGGGTGTCCCTGCCCAGGTACCAGGGAGCTGCCCCATGCCAGGAGCAGGTCATTCCAGCCAGCTCCAACCAACCCACTGCAGGACACAACTGAAACCCACAGCCACCTTGGAGAGTGCCTCGGGGAAAATGTGTTTCAGAAAGGGCAAAAAATGCCTGTAGAGCAACAAGGGATGGGGTAAAAGTGTAAGAAATAGCCCTGGAAAAACCCAGGTCACCCTAGAAGAAGGCAGGAAGTTGTGCCATCTGCACTAGAGCAGGATTCCCTGGCAGTTCACAGAGGAGCCCAGCCAGAACAAGTGGACATGACTACAAATTTACATGGTCTTTAAAAGAAAAAAAAGCTCCCATCCATTAAAAAGGAAATAGTTCCAGTTTGGGGGCACTTTAGGGGTCTTCAAATGAGTTCATTAATGCTATTTGGTTATTGGTAATCCATCTAAAACTACCAAAGGAGAAGAAAAGGTATTTTCTTTCAGAGGATGAAGGCTACCTCGCATGCCAAGGCACTTAAAACATTTATGTTTTAAAACATTTAAACATTTCTAATTGAGCCATTGTCAGTGATAAATGGTTACTTTGTTCCTCCCACAAATTTGTTGGTGACACAGGACACAAACACGTATCATATCAGACAAACCCTGATATTCAGTCCTTTCTCTTTCCCTTGCATAATAGAAGAGTCTAGAAAACCATTCACACCTGCACAGTGTTTCTCTCCAAAGACAGCACTCAGCAGCAGAGCACCATATTTGCAAATCTTTCCTCCACTTGCCTATCTGCTTTGTTTTTCTGGTCAAATGGTTCCCCCAAGAGTGGCTTTTTATAAGCTCAGACTGAGCCAGTGTGTGGTCAGAGGTCAGAGCAGTGAGGTACCTGATCTACACACGAAAGCAGCACTGATACTTAACTGAGTCAGAAAGCTCACTGAGGCCTTTGAAAAACATCCATGAAGGCATTTCAGTTTAATGCGATTTGCATGCTAATTCCATCAGCTCAGTGACAAAGCAAAGAGAGTGTCATATGGAGTATTCTGAGTATTGTGACAAATCTTTAGATATTTATACTGTTTTCTATTATTTTGTCTCTAGAGTTTCTTCACTACTGTGAACCTACACCAATTAGGCTAATTGAGAATATCACCAAGTTTTTGATACAAGATTATCTTAGAGAATGCAAACTGTAATATTTAAAAGCTGTAATAAATTTGCATTTATATCTGTAATTTGGGGGTGGGGGAGGAGGGTTACTAGTGATCGCTGTTTGACTGGTCAATGAAAATCATCCCAGAATCAAGGGCTGCTATGTTACAAATGCACACAGCCATTGCTTCACTAGAATACAGCAATTGCTGTGCTTATGACAAAAAGGATTAGTGGCAGATTTTGTGCTGAAGGTGATGTAGTTGAGGAAGGAAAGCCTATGCCAGGGTTCAATTCGTTTAAACTGGTTATCTCAATGATTCCTATCTAAATCAGCGCACAAATGCTTTTGATATTTATAATGCTACTGCACTGAGTTTTATAGCACCTTTCATGTAGTCATGCGAACTGCACATTTATGTATTGTATGTGTGGCACTGTGCAAGCAGATGATGGAACACTAAGCACAGTGTTCTGCCAAGGTTTGGCACAATGGTGGTACAAATCATAAAAGGTAAACTTGTCACACAAAACAAGCACAGAAATAAATCTCAAAATGCATGGTTGAGAACACCAGCAATGACTAACACTTTCCTGCTATAGTTATGTTACTGTTTTTCCAGCACTACAAAGGAGATCTGTGTTTTTCCTATCATCTTATGTGCAAATATACCCTAAACTTTGCACATGGTCCATCAACAAGAAACTATGCATGAAATATTGCAGACACTATTTTAAGGTAGATACAAAAGTGATAGAAACTGAAAAGACCATGATGGAAGTTCCCTTCAAAATTCGACCAAAAACTTGAATTTTTCATGTTAATATTCCCATTCTGTTCATCCTTATTATGCAAAAGAAAGTATTTTTCAGCAAATGTTCGCTTTATGTACTGTTATGAAATGTCACCCATCAAACATATTTCAAACAAATTAATGACATTAATTTCTTCCAGATTATATCACAATCTGAAAGAAACCAATACATGTGAATGAGATTATAAATTGTACACTCTGTTTTTCAATTTCTCTCTCAGTTTGAGGATTCAGAAACACCATGTTCACCTCTGAAAAAAATGAAGGGACATCCAAAATACAAACAATTAACATTTAAAAAATCTCATAGGCTAAGCTAAGTATAAAACGAATAGTGTAAAGTTATAATAGGGCTGTGTTTTCTTTCACAAACAAGGCATTTATTTTTATTATTTGGCTTTAATCTACTTACACACAATTGCATAATATAATAATCATATTATCATTTCATGGATATTAAAAAACTGGTAAACAGCACTAACATAAATTGTCATTTAATCATCAAAAACACCAAACAAAGACAAAATCAGGGTTGCCAGCACTGCACTGCCTAGCTGCCCTCATGTTCTCCCTTTCAGACACTAACATGACATTGTACTATTTTTGCCTCACCTCAAAAGATGAAAGACTAGCTGAAAACAGCGAGGCACAGCTGACAACTCCATCGTTTTTTTCCAGGCTACTGCTCTACTGCTTTTTGGCAGTACTGAGTTTTTGTCCAACATTCTCTGGACATGTAGGAGTCAGAAATAAACACTATTTTCCAACAGTGAATTTCAGAGAGCTTTTCAAAATACAGTCAAAATTGCTGTTTGAATTCAAATAGGCATTTTCAACTTTTCGGAAGTTTGGGTGATACAATCATAAATTGAGAGATTTCATAAATCAAAAGGAAGTAACATTAGTGTACAATTAGAATGGAATAGATTTGATGGAAAAAGCCACTTGTGCAACTCTGCTTTTACAAATTATATTTCATATACATAAGCCTAAGGATCAACACATATCTGCCTCTTCTGTTTTTGTTGTTGATATTAAACAAGATCTGCAGTACTCTAAGATGTGGTTACACAGTCTTCTGTGAGCCCTAGAGAAGACAAAAATCTGGGCTGCAGGAAGAGTAATTAACCCTAACTGATCTGCACATAAGCTTAGTTTCAACACTTGCAAAATGTTTCTTGAAGCTTTGGGATATGAGACTAATAGCCCAATTTGTCATATCTACCATAAATTATGAAATATAAAATGCATCGGGGTACAATATTCAGCTTGATTTTATTACCTTCACCGTTTCAGTTGAAATGCCTTCATATATCAGGCTATCTAACTCTTAATCATTTGCTGGAAAATTTTATTTGGGATAATTTGCTCAAAGAAAGCGTACATGAAAAGCCTCCACAAAAACTACACAAAATACATAGAGCCCTGCATGAATTTGGTATTGCCCATCACCAAAGAACAAGCAACTGCTGTCAACCAGGCTGCTCACTTACAGACATCAGAAAAGCCACACTGACAGCTTCCATTGGCTGCTGATGTTTGTTTAGTGCAACAGTCGCTTCAGCTTAGCGAGAGTAATCAGGGGAGCAGGAGGCCATCTCCCTCTTCTCCCACTGCACGGAAAGGGAGGAGGTGATGGCAAGCTTTGTAGCTGACCTGCTTAAAGCAGACCGTTCAGAGTACAGAACTATGGGAAGAGCTCTACATGTAAAAGCTTTTAGATATTCTGCCCGTGGAGAAACAGGTGACTTCTGCTACCACAGCTGGAAATGCCTCCAAAGCACTCAGCCTAAACCTCACCTGCATGGCTGCACGCTTTTGCCAAAGCAGAAATGGTATGAGATGGGAGATGCACAAGAAGCAGCTAAGGAATGCTGTCTTCATTAAAGATCGAGGGGAGTTGTTTGTTTGCCTTTTTAAACACACACCAAAACAAACCAAAGCAGGCATCTTGTAGACCTTTGCAAGTGTTATACTTATGGGCACCACAGCAGTGAGAGTCTGATGTCACATGTATCAACTTATCTTTGACATACAAAAGGAGATGTGGCCTGATGGGGCTATAAAACATAAAAACTTCTAATGTATGGAGAGTGAGTATTCACAATGTATTATAGTTCGGTGTCATACAAAAACATTCATCTTTGCACATCACAAAATCCCTTTATATACTTGTGAGGGTCAGGCTTAAAGACTACTGTGATCCTTTGTAGTAATGCAAATGTAAAGTTTAATCAGTACAATGAAATTAGGGTGATATAAAATGACATATATAACCATGTGAAGCTTATTATTGGTACTTTAAGGTATCAGTGTGCTTCAGACAAATTTTGGATGTTGTTTTTTAGTCAAAATCCATGATAGACTCCACAACAAGGTGTGTTGCATGAAAAGACAAACTGTTAAAACATTCTTCCTATCAAAATTATCTTTTTCATTAGTGCACAGATGGCAAGAAATCAGAATAAAAAAGGCTGACACTTTCTTTACAAATAGCTAAAAAAAACCCCATAGCTGTTGTAAATCTACATGTTGTTTTACATTTTCAGATAGCATTCTTCTGGAGTTATAAAAAACATGAAAATGCATTTTAAAATTCACTATGATCTTCTTAAATCCTCATAAAGTAGATAATTTGAGTATATTTTATTCACCTACAATTACTCTGGAAGTAATGTTTGTTTCTGCTTTTTTTTCTTTTCCCTTCCCTTTTGTTTCTGCAAGGAAAATGATATATGGATTCCTTCTGTTTGGACACAGGAATGATGCAAAAGAAATAAACAAGGCTTATAAATATGCTCATAAGATATACACTAGGGTCCTCTACAAGCTCCTGTAGTATTTTCCTTTTGCCAGAGACTCATTCTATGGTTTGTGGCCCTTTTACTGAATTGAGGAATCATTAGGTCTTATCAACAAAGTGAGTGTTGCCGACAGGCATTGGTATTTGGATCTAAGTTAATCTCATGTATAAACTGAGGACAATTTGTGTAGTTACTTTGAAAGGAAGAAAAAGAGGCTTAGGACTCTAGATTATCTGTTCCGCTAAGAACAAACAACTCCCATGTGAAGAGGATTTGGCGAGGTAAGTGCTACAGAAGCACTGACTCAGAGCAGTCCAAGCTGCAGCTGACTCCACAACCCACTGACAGAAAAGTTCACAAGCTATTCCTTTCATTAATACTCTTCCTTGGTTATTCTTTGAGCAATGAGAATAACCACTGCTAGCCAAAAGCTGCAGTTTATACTGGAGGTCAAGAGGTGTCACTCGACCTATTGTCACTACCAATTTACATTGTCACTTGTCACTACCTATTTACATTATTGCCAATAGTCTTTATCCCAAATATGAGGTATCCCTATGTAAAAAAAACAAGTGCAGCTCCCCTAGCTCTGTTGGAAAGTTGTCTTGGTTTTTTCAGAAAGTTGACATACCACAACAGCACAGTAAGCATAAACCACACAGCCAAGTGCTGTTAACACATAAACACACTGACTTGAATCCGCAGATAGCCTGGGAGCAGGATGTCTAATCATGTCTAATCACCCAGCTCACATTAATCACTGTCCTCATGAATCTGATTATCAGCCTTCTCAAGGACACATAAGAGTTCACCATTTTTACTGCAGGACTATTACCCTACTGCCATAATCCAAATGGCATTTTGTTTTCCTACCCCCACCACCTGACAGGATCTGCTCTCAGTCTTTTTCATAAAAAGGAAACCATGTTCCCCACATTGCTCTTTGGAGACCACCTTTACAGGGTGAAGACAACAGATTGCTGAAGCTTTCAACAAACATCTGCCCTATTACAGTGCACCTGGGAAGTGGGAGATGGCTGATTAAAGAGCAATATCCAAAGACACATCACAGCAGAATCCTCCCCTCTATTAAAGAAAAACAAAACAAAACAAAACAAATCAAAACAAAAAATCAAAATAAGCCAGGAAAACTCAAGAACATTTTGAAACAGAAGTACCTGGTGTGTCTTGGAGGGGGTATGAGGCATAAGAATAAGTAACACAGGACAGTGAACAGCAGAGTATCTTGCAAAAAACATTTCAAAGCACAACATGGAACACCTCATAAATTTGCTATACACTAAGGAGTGTCTGGTGAGTTTTAATACCAGCAGGCTCCTAATGGAAATTATGCAAATTATAAAAAATTTAATAATTACAATAGGATATAAATGGCAGGAGATTCAGGTAACATATCCATCCTACAGTCTCAACAAAAAGTTCTCCCTGCAACACTTCAGTCTCACAAGCTGTTTGAGGCAAAAAGACAATGAAGAAAAAGCAATAACAGAGGATGGGGAAGAGAGCTGGCTTAGAAATTCTAATGTGAGAGAAACTTAATGGCTTGGAAACAAATGCACTAAATTTAGGAAATTCCCTAAATTACCTGCCGTTTTTCTCTTTAGTAGCAGTTCTGTAACATAAAGAGTATGTTTAAAACAGAAAAAAAAAGACCAAACAATGTACATAGCTGTCTGGTTATATCTGATCATTTCACATAGAAGGAAAGGAAATACTACTGCTCTACCATCTCCTTTGGTTTTGAGATTTTTTTGGTCACACCATGAAAGAATAAAACTGTTTTAAAATGCTAGAACCAGCGGTCATTTTAAGAAAAAATATAGTATAGTATAAGTAGCAGGAATTACATTTTAAAAGCAAAAGCAATATGCTCCTCTTTTGAAAGTACAGTTATTTTAGCTGCGTTCAAAAGCACATGTAGGGTATCTCTAAGAAATGAAGTTAGGATTTTTTAAAGAAAAAAACACACAAAACACCCAAACAGCTGCACATATTTAACATGTGTCAGCAAAGCAAGTCCTAAATAAACTCATACACAATATTCTGATCAAAGAGGAGCAGGAAACTGAACAGTCCATCATCTTGAAGCCAGATATATCTTTTTTCCGCTTTCCTTGGAGAAAGTAACTATATGCTTTTTCTTGACAACTATATACTCATAATATTTTTCTTGATACTTTAAAGTGTGAAAACTTCCATACTTTTATTTCCACACTTTCATTAGAAAATGCTTCTAAAAGCCTGCAACACTTGCTTAGTATTAGTTTCTTATCTAATTCACTCAGAGTACCCATAAATTTTGTGAAAGAACATGTAGTTAATAAATCAAAAATTTAAAGAGAAACTTTTAAGTAACCTCTATGATTTACCTAATACTCTGGACATAATTCACAGCAAGCACCTTCAGTGAGATTTTTACTTACATAAGCAGCATTTCTCAGAGATAAACTTTCTGCTGCATGAGCTGTCAGTCTAAATCAGGTTAGATATGGTGTGGTGACTATGAAACACAAATTTGGGCTTAAAAGAAGATAGGTCCAAAATATAATAAAGTTACTGCTGTTATGCCAACTGAGGTATGATTCCACAGGGGAACTGCACAATGTAAGGGCAGAAAGAAAACATTTGTCATTTTATGGACCTTTTTCTCCTTTTATGACTTAGTTTTAGCAGACAGAAGCAACTCTTTGCAGCCAGCTTGTATTGCCTCAGATTCTGCAACACATCTGTAACAAAACATCAATCACAGAGATTTTATCTTAGAGCTGTCTCAGTGTCCAGCTCACGCCTACTTTATTTTTCTTTGGTTGGGTGGGTGGGAGCTTTTTTGAAGTTGCAGAAAACCATTGTTTTAAATAACAGTTTCAATAATAAAAAACAGTCTAAAAGTTCACCTCAGGGATTCTATACCAACATGCTAAGGCACTTCAAATTACTTCTCACCCAAAGGGACTTGCTATATATGGGAACACATTCTTCCTATGGCAATTTCTGCTTGACTTCCAGACCCTAAAGTCTGTGTAGAAAACATCCACAGCCTTTCCCTCCTCCACTAAGCAGGTCAGCCTTTCATAGAAGGAGATCAGGTTGGTCAAGCAGGACCTGCTTTACATAAACCCATTCTGGCTGGGCCTGATCCTCTGGTTCTCCTGCATGTGCCACATGATGGCACTCAGGATCATCTGCTCCATGACTTTTTCTGGCACTGAGGTCAGGCTGACAGGCCTCCACTTTCCTGGATCTTCTTTCCAGCCCTTCTTGTGGATGGGTGTCTCATTTGCTAACTTCCAGTCAAATGGCACCTTCCCAGTTAGACAGGACTGCTGGTCAGTGATGGCAAGTGGCTCAGAGAGCACATTGACCAGCTCCCTCAGCATCCTTGGACGGATCCCATCCTGCCCCATCGACTTGTGCATGTCTAAGTGGTGTAGCAGGCAGGGAACCATTTCCTCCTGGATTGTGGGGGCCTCATTCTGCACCCTGTCCCTGTCTTCCACCTCAGGGGGCTTGGTGCCCCCAGAACAACTGGTCTTTCTATTAAAGACTGAAGCAAAGACAGTATTAAGCACCTCAGCCTTTGTCACTGTCCTGAAGATTCTCCTTATCCCTGCTTTTGTTGCCAATGTATCCATAGGAGCATTTTTTATTATCAGAGGACAGCCTGCTCTGGTGCCTTTAAGATTTTCTTCTTGAAGAATGTCTAGCCTTCCTGAATTCCTTCACCCTTCAGGACTGTGTCCCAAGGGACTCCCTCAACCAGTCTCCTAAAGAGGCCAAAGTGTACCCTCTGGGAGTCCAAGTTCTGCTGACCCCACAGTTTTCTTCTCCATTAATTAAATCTATCATTTTGTGATCACTGTGCCCAACACTGCCCCCAACCATCAAATCATCAGCCAGTCCTCTGTTCACAGACAACAGATCCAGCAGGGTGTCCTCCCTAGTTGTCTCTCTCATCAATGGTGTCAGGAAGTTGTCTCTCACATGCTCCAGGAATGCCCTAGACTCATTGCTCTCTGATGTGTGCTATTTCCAGCAGACATCTGGTAAGCTGAAGTTCCCCAAGAGAACAAGGACCAGCAATTGTGAGACTTCTCCCAGCTGTTTACAGAGTATTTCATCTGCCTGCTCACCTGGCTGAGTGGTCTATAACAGACTCTCACCACGGTATGTGCCTTACTGGCCTTCCTCCTGAGTCTTACCCAACAGACACTTAAGCATATCATCATAAAGCTCTAGCCAACCAAAAGATTCCTCAACACAGAGTTAGCTCAGTGCCTCTTCCTCTGTGCCTTTGCCTGAAACAGCAGGCCAAAGGACACTGAATCCTCACTTGGTTGTTGCTCACTGCTATGACACAGAAGCAGAACCACTGAGATCAGAAGGGACTTCTGGAGAGCATCAAGTCCAAGACTCTGCTCAAAACAGGGTCAATTACATTGCAGTTGAATACATCCAGCTTGTAAATCTGCAAAACCTCAATGCTCTACTCAGCAATTTTAGAACACTTGCAAGTAATAGCATTAAAAATTCTGTGGTGTTGCCTAAAGCTAATAGCTTAAATCCTTCTGTTATTCCTGCATTTGTGTTATTATCTAGTGGAACATTATGAACTTACAGTTAAAACTGTTACATTTTTACAGAAATAGCTAAGATATTTTGTAAATAGCTTTGCCTGGTTTAAATATTAGTTCCTTTTAATTAGAGGGAGAAATGTGTGCTATAACATAAGTAAAACACATTATTTAAGCTTTCACCTTTTCATTGATGTAAGAAAAACCTAATTAAACAATGGCAAGCATTCTGAAAATGCACAGTACAGTGAAAAATATGTTTACAGATGAACACTAAGCAATGAAACATTAAACATTAAACAGATGTTAATGAATGGGAGATAGTTTTAGGTTTATGCCTGGAGGAGAGCTGGAGTTCAAGAAAAAAAACAATTTGCACTTTTACTTAGACAAATATTTTTTTTCTTTCTTGCACAGCTGTTTACCCTAAAAAGAATTTTTTCAAACTCACTTCAAACTTCAAAATAAGGTTGTGTTGACATAGCTGATGTTGATTGTCTCTCCTGTCCACATCCCATGCCCAGAATCTGCTCAAAACCAAAGCACTCATTCTATGTGAAAAGGGTGATGCAAATCACGCCACTAACATTTTTGTATAGTGCTATTTCTCTGATGCTGAAGGGCCTGAAGAACTTTAACCAGTGATAGCTCAATTTGCTGTTGTTCCACTTGAAGACTCTGAAAAGGTTACCATGGGGACTTAACTAGAAGAGCATTACATCAATTAGAAAGTTTGTAAAATGTCAGTTGGGAAGTACTTCTTGAGGAAGGCAAGCTGGCATTTACTTCAAGAAAAAAGAGGGAGGAAAAACATAGATGCATTCATTCATTTACTTCCCAACATAAAACAAATCCAGTTCATTTGGCAAATTTAGTTCATACAAAATGTTACTAATTTATTTCTTCTTTTTTTTTTTTTAATGCATATTTAATAGAGACTCATGGTCTCCTTTCTTTCATTTTGTTTGAGACTGAAGCTCTTTGTTACTTGGGTGATTACACAAATTTTCTTTCCAATGCCTTGAAGCTTGAAACTATGAAAAGTGCACTGATGCTCTATCCTCAGAAAAAACATCAGGACCTTAAATTTCCCTTCATATGAGACAGAGAGCTTATAGAAAGTTTCAGAGTATATCACACAAAGCAAAACCAGCAGTAATTGGTAACTGCTAGGAGCAGATCTTGGTACAGCATTTCAGCAAACTTAAACTCCTTCAACGCTTGCAGTTTGACAACATGCATGCAAAATATTTTTGTATCACTGTGGAATCTGGCAACAAATCAGCAGCTTTTAGTCTGGGGTTGTGTACGAAACCCTGTCTCTCTCAAAACCTTTGTACAGTTTGTGCTAGAAATCCTTTTCCTTTACATTTTGTCATTCCCAAGAAAAGTTCCCTGCAAAGTCACTGTTAATGCCACCTATGGAGAAACTTGTACACTAATATATTAGAACTCTTTTTATTAGTGCTGTAATGACAAAAATCATTAACTATTTCCTCCAAGTGGCATGGGAAAATAGAACTCCAGGAGGTTTATATGCTACTGAGAATATGCAAGTGTTGCACAAGAACAAAAGCCAGTTTATTTATGTAAACACAGCAATGTTTGTTCATGTCTAGTTTAATCCTAAGAAAATGAAACAGTAAGCCTGTCAGTTGCTCTAGGTTTCACTGATTGATGTTCAAGCATCTTTACCAACTTTGTAGCGCAGATTTTGATGTGAAACATTGCCAATATTCTGCTAGTTGATTTTCAAAAAAATGTGGTTAATGAAAAGACAGAACTTTGAGCTACAGTAATGTGCTTAAATGTAAACACAGACATTCACTTTTCCTTGTCAGTAAGAGGACTGAAAACAGAAGTGTCTACAGATCTCTCCAGTTTCTTGTCAAGAAATGAACTGTATTTCTTTTTCCTTCCCCTGAAGTTCAATATTTCTTTCTAGAATGCTATGTTTCACCTTACCTTAATTAAATAAAATTTTATTAGTGGAACCTGCAAAGAGCTACTGTCAGGAATTAACCTGTGGCAGTGAGGAGAACAAACAACAGCTGCTCTCAATTACCTTTATGTTTTCATTACACTTATCTGAACTTCTAATATTATCTCTATGTCTAATTACAGCTATTGACTTGGAAAATACATTCCTTGTTTGTCAAGAGCCGAAAAATTGCACTTAGCATTTTTGAGAAGACAGTGTCAATCATTATGGATATGCACCTCTCCCTGTTCTTGTCCAAGACTTTTATTTCTGTTTCAACAGCAATCACAGCAAAAAGAAAATAATCAGACATACACCCATGCAAACTTATATAAAATGGAGGTTAATAAATTTTCAAATACTGTGAGTGATACTTGTTGTTCCTAGTTAAATGATTAATTCTGCTACTGAAGAGAGCCTGTGATATGACAATCTTTCTCAATTAGCATTTTTTGGTGTAAAAATATTAATCATTAGATGATCTAGTTTTCAAAATGTATTTGGAACACTATGAAATGGGTTCCACAGATACTCTTCAGAAAAACTCAGTGCATATTTCAAATTGAAGTGTCCAAGCAAGACGAAATTACAGAACCATGGCAGTTTTGAGTTAGTACCCCAGTGAAAAACCCAGAGTGACACAACATCAAAGAGACATTACAGATGTTAAATGAGTGGATAAGCACAGGCAAAACAGTGCATAACAAGCTAAAGATGACGCTAGGAATCTGAGTATCCAAATGTTAACTCAGCATTAAGCAAGTTCTTCCAAACAAGCACCCATTTTGAAATTTATTAAAAGAGGAACAATATTTGTCACAATTAACCAGTCAGGAAAATGTAGCAACATCTTGCTGTGAAGGACAGACCCCAACATAAACTACTTTGAAACTTGGAGACAAAACGGCTTGTAAAACTGAAACATTTGAAGAACTTACACTGGGAGAGGTCAATGAATAAAAAAATCCACAGTGTAAGTAACAGGCAGAATTGTAAAAAGCATTTTAAAGGTATGAGTGAGACTAGACTGCACTTTTCCCAAACAGAGGGGAAAGTATTTCAATAACAGAAATAATTTGGCAAAGTCTGGATTAGTGCTGCACAGCTGGAGAAGAAAAGTAATAAAGGAAATATTGTGCAAGACAACGTGGTCAGATTCACTCAGTCTGAACTGAAGATGTTTGTATTTGTCAGCCTGAGGTCTCTAGAAGCCAATAAATTTTTTTTTAAAAGCTTAGAAGAAAAATCTGTTTCCTAGTTAAACTTCCAGCTGAACATGTAGGTTAAACAAACAGATTTAGCTTAGACACAAGAAGGTTTAGTTTCAAACAGAAAAACATTAACCATTTGGCATACTAATTGTAGTTAAAATCATATCACAATCAAAATTATTCTGTGACTTTATCTCTGAAGAAGAGAATCAGGAATGATGGCCTGTAGCTCCACAGACAGACAGGGATGGAGGAAGTAAGGCCATATTAAGGAAGAAAGATGAGTCAAGAGAGCTAAATAACGACTACAAAGACAATGGCTTACTTTTAAAAGTGATTGCTAGCTTGAGAGTCAAAGGTATCTTCCACTTCTGCCCTTCAGTCAGTGGCAAACCATAAGAGAATTTACTGGTAGCAGGGAACAGAAGTGCCACTTCAGAGTCCAAGGAAAAGAGTGGAGGAACTGCTTTACACTGCTCCTCTTTGACAGTGAGGGAGAAACAGCGTAGCTGGTTTCCAGAAAACACCAAGGTTATGAAGTTAACATCATGTATTTGATATTTTTGTGCCCTTTCATCCAGGCTTATTAGTTCTAATATCCGAGGGACAATTTTAGCCCATTCTACCCAATGGTTAAGTTCCTGAAGTTTAGGAAAACCAGTGGCTAATGGAAGAAACTAATTTGAGAAAAAGCCATAGCTTAGCTATTATTCATTCCATGTGCTGGTCATTCAGTACTCATGAAGCTCCAGACACTGAAGAAAATTTTCTCATCAATGAGACTAACATGTGGAGGTGACACTGCTGTATAAAGCTGGGGGATGGCAGTTCCTACAGTTTTTTCCTCTAGCTACCATGTTTGAATAGAATATGTTAATAAATATATGTACAGCTAGGAAATCACTCTAATCTCTTACAGCTGATAACAAACTAAACAGAATCAATCTTTTTTTCATGGGCAAGGGGAAGATCAGAAAAGTCTGAGTTCAAAGTTAGTAGAAAAAAAATTTACAAAAAGAAGTCAATAAAATACATACTATTCTTAAAATGTGATTCTTTTAGTCACAATCAGAATGGCAATTTATTAGTTCTTGAACTATAAGAATTTTAAAAATAGAAGTAACTTATACTATTGAGCTTGTACCTAAAATACAAGGACATATAAATAAGATATGGGCTGGGTTTTTTTTCAGAATGTACTGGCACCAAAATCAAATGTAATTTTATTAGAGACTGCAAATATTTGGATTGAGGACATTAGTGGGTTATATTCCAAGGTTGGGGAATTATATGCACAATCAAATGGTGAAGCTATTTAAAATGTCTACTGCAGACCTCTAATAAATGTGTCTATGCAGCAATACACTGATACAACTTAATTTTTTCTTTTTTAATGCAATTTATGAAGTGCTACATCAATCCTCTGCCACAAGACAGCTGAGGTCCACCACCGCCCAGTGAAAGCAACTGTTCAGCATGAAGTCAGAAGCCATATTATTCTATAATCCCATGATTTTCAAATACTTTTCAACATAATTGCAAGCTTAAATAAACACATTTATAAACCATAATGAAATCTAAGAGAATTTTTTTAACAGGTTGACTATAGCATGGTCAAGTTACATAATCATAGATCATGTGAATACTCAGATGGGAAGTGTGAGTATATACTAATGTTGTATTTCCCAACTACTGCTTGATACTGAAAAAGTATTTGTAGTGCCTTATGAAAAGGAACTACTCCTAAAGACCTTTCTTATATTCTATAGATTTTCAGATTTCAGGAACCCACCCTAGTACTGCATTTCTATGGCAAAATAGGCAGCACTTTTTTCAGAAAAAACTAGTGGCTCACTGTAACCAGATATAGTCCATGTATTTGTTAACTAATGCACATGTCCAAAGAAAAAAAAAAAACCTGTTAAAATGATGAATAAGTAAAGCAGATTTCAATTTGTATGATTCACAGCATCTTTGGTTTGCTGCCATAGAACTGGGTTTCATAAATTCACATCTGTGAAGATTCTTCCAGTATGTAAGCACAGCTGTCCCTCAGATCTAACTTTCTCCACATTTTTTGAGCATCCTTTTGTCTGTCTGGCAAAATCAAGCCTCCAATTAGTGTCATACAAATTATTCTGTCATACAGGTAGCATCTTTCTCTTCCACTAAACATCTGTTAGGAAAGCTGAGTATTTGTGCACAAATCATATTTCCTTTCAAACATAATCTTTTCAGATTATGTTAATAGATAAACTCCTTACACTCAACGTGGGAGGTATTAAATTGCCTAAAGAAAAAGTGAGTTCAATTTCTTAATGGCTAACACTTCTACAGCACTTACTTCAAAAGCACTTTTACCTATCAGACAACGCATGCAGCTCTGTGAATACAAACTCTACCAAAGTAGTTAATGTACTTTCTAAATCTATTCTGACCAGTTTAGTTATGGTTTTTTTTCATGACAATTAGGAAGATTAAGGTAATTCTTAAGATCCACTCTAATTATCTATTATCTATTATATATGTATTATAACTATATATATTATTATTATAGATAATATCTATTATAGTTTTCTATTGATCAATTGCCATATTTATTTGCTTATTGTACAGACACCAGTTTGAAAATGAATTTCGCTCTAGAATTTGTTAAATATTTTGAGCATTCATCCCCTTGCCACATAATTTGTGATCCAACAACGTTTTATTTCCAGGTTTTAGTTAATCCTAAATAAATCTTAGGTAGGGATATAAGATTTCCAAGCTGTATCTTGGGGAACCTGCAAATTCCCACCACCCAGCTTCCATTTTTAGGTATTGTGAACACAGCCACAGCACACAGCCTCCAGCACATTAGACACACCACACAGCAGGTAGTTCTTTAACAGTGACAATGTTTTTCAATTAACACAGGCATTCATACTATATCCAGCAAAATAACTCTGCTTCCATGAAGAAGTAGGGAAAACATTTCCATAGCTGTCATGTTCCAAGACCTGAAATCACATCAAACAACGGGTTTAGAACTTTTTTACCAACTCACTTAAAATACATTTTACTTTTTATTTCCTGTTACATGATTTAGGTCCTAGAGGCCACAGAATTCTTGGCTTTCCTGGTCACCCTACACACCTTTACATTTAATTGCAATGAGAATTGATGACAACACCCTGCTCATTGGTGCCTTTGCAGACCTAACAGTGGAAATAGAGTTGGGAAAGTCAATGACTCTTCCTGTTCTAGAATCTTCTATTCAGAAGAATACATTATCAAGAAATAGAAAGCTAGAAATGGAAAGATATACCAAAACAAAGTTAGAATACTTGATACTTTAAAATTAGTGAAAAAGACCAGCACACTTGTTTGTACCACTTAGTCTTCTAAATTATTTTACAAGCACATATTTAAGAGACATTTTTTTTAAGGACAAAATAGTAATTATTTAATACCCATTAAGTATGATAAGGAGTATTGATACTTTGATCATGAGGATTGAGTCACTGTACCAGTGACAAGCTCAGGTTTAGAATACTCATTCAAATTGAAAAACTGACGTATAGACTCAAAACACATTAAAGGTCTCCTTGGAGTAGCAGAGGAGACTAAACCATCTAAGCAGACAGAGAGACTACACTATCACACTGTGTCTTGAGAGGACAAGTCAGGGGCTTGGCCATAGATGGCATAGTACCAGATGGAACACGTGGCAGCAACAAGGCCACATTTGGTGTGCTCACCCTGTCCCATGTCCTCACAGTCATGTTCTTGGGCTTATGTTAAGGGCTTTCCTCACAACCCCAAAATTCTCCAACCCCTGAGCACAGGCTGGTATTCAAAAAGTAGTTTAGCACGGATACAGTCGAGACGAATCAACTCTATTTTTGAATTAATGTGTGAAGCAGAAAACAATTTTTACACGTGATCAAATATGCTTACTACAGCAATTTTTACATGTGGCATTATCCCCAGTATAAGCATAGCCCAAGACATTTTCACACATTTCTTAGTTCTAAGAGCATAGTTTTCCTCCTACATAATGCCTCATGAACCACGTCACCACCTACTAATCTTTGTTTTTCCTGCACGAAAATACACACTGCAGAATCTGTTTATACATTATTATATAATTATTTCCATTGTTATTTCTTTCCCTTAAGAACTGTACTTTGCATTTTGCTGCCACTTGAGTAATTTAAAATCAAATGCACATCTATGATAGACAGAACTACAGTTATTCATCACTAGGTGTATTTCTCTAATCTTAATCTCTGTTGACTTGTAAAATTCTTTATACAAAGCAATGAATAAAAAATTCCTGAATCTAATCTGTAAAAATCAGTAGTTTTGTTTTGTTGGTTTTTTGGGATTGTTTTTTATTAGAAAGAAGAAAAATTCTAATACCTTTAGGTCATATTATTCCAATCAGTAAATGAAAGTAAAATGAGTTTCCAACAGAAGGTACTGGAGTAGATGAGAGCTTTTCTGAATTCCTTTCTCATTCTAAGGTAAGCATGAGATACATTCCAGGCAGATGGGTACAGCAGATTTTTGTTTTAACACCAGCATTCTTTTTAGTAAATTTTTAACACTACCTTCAGAGTTCAGTTTGTTTTCAGACTAAACAGACCAAGAAAACAAAAATGCCATTATTTCTTATCCAGGGCCAAGACAAAGTCAAAACTCATCCCATGCTTCTAATATGTTGCACTTCAACATCACAGTCTGATCAATGGAAACAAAGTGCTAGCATTTGATCTGTACTTGCTGTAACCAATAAGTTCTTCTGTTTTGTAATTCATGAACACAAATTCTAATCATGACAAAGTAGTGGAAAACCACTTTGGCAAAATTTAACAGTGGGCTGATAGCAAGTAATTCATTCCATACCTTCAAGCATACTTGTCATCTATCTTTGAAACTTTTTTGGAACTGAAACCGTTCTGAGATAAGGGAAGAAAAAACTGCAAAGGATTTTCATGTTTTTGATTAACCATGGATTTATCTTGAGGTGTACAGATTTAGTTCACATAATCAATAAGAGTTGAACTGGCAGAATATCTGTCTGCATCACCTGCTAGCCTCAGTTTTAGGATGTGTTTCAGGGTTAGAAGTCTTAGTGAATACAGAATCCTGTTATCAAAACCATTACAAGATGCTGTTACCCATACAGTCACAAAATGAACATTCAGAAAGCATAACTTAAACTCAAGAATTATATTTGTTAACATGTGCATCTCTGAGTTGGTTTAGGCTTTGTCTCTAAATACTGTTCTACGTCCTGAGAAGTGTGAAATGCTTTTCCCCCTCTTTTGAGTTCCACAGGGTACTTACATAAACAAATAGCAATTATTTATCAACTATTTCACTGCCAATTGCTTCAGTAAAAACATTTGATTCTGAGACTGAAGAAGTGCAGTGTTCAAGGCAGAAATTTAGTAGGGAATCTTGTAACTACTTATTTACTTTGAGCTTTAGAGTACTGGCATTATGATCCCATAACTGTATAGAGTTACTGGGATTAAAACTTGCCCCATATATTTCTTCCTACTTCAGTGAAACATAATTGCTGTATTGCACAAGAAGTTAAACAATTCCAGAGACAGTCAAAAGGAGTTACTGAATCTAAGTCCGTAATATATAAATACAAGATTTTGAGCCATTGTGCCACATCTCAGAAATCTCCAGTTTAGGTGAAGAACACCAGTAGGAGCAGTCATTCATGTGCTTCAGGCCAAGGGGCAGCCACTTCCCTGTTCTGCATCTGCATCTCACCTCTGTTCAATGCCATGTACTTATTTCCACCAGAATGTAAGAACAGTTGTCTGCAGAAGCACAGGTCAGAATCAGAAAGCTAAATACATTTAGAGAGGTTAAACATATTTTATTCAGCAGAACTGATTAATTCATCTAGCATATTTTAAGAATCAGCCAAAGCAACTTCTTTTTAATATTTCAAGGAAGACCAATGAAATCCCAAAGGATTTGTGAAATGCAAATATAATACCTTCATTTGAAGTCAGAGGGAGCAACCTATAGACTAACTACCAGGCTAGACAGTCTGACTGCAGCACTCAGGAAAATATTGGTCAATGCTAAACAACTTTAGAGGTGCATAAAAGATAACATGATGTTCAGGATGTGGTTTGTGAGAACACCCTCTGTCTGCGCCCCCACCACTCCACTTCCCAGTAATTAATCAAATCCATGTTTGCACATTTCATTTTATATAAGATGATTCTTAACAAAGGGGGAAATAATAGATATCAGGCTTAAGTAAGTTTTCAATGCTGCTTATGCAACTGAGTTTTGATTTTCAGAAAGTAACAGCTTAGGAATTAACTAGCTATGAAAATAAGAATGGTAGGAAAGAACAGTTAAGCACTGGAACAAGACTATCAAGAGAGTCTGCAAAGAATCTCCAAAAAGAAGGTTTTAGTAAGAAAAAAAAAAATTATCAGGGCTGGCCTAAGATTATTTTTGGTCTTGCTTCCGCATTTTTGGGAGGGACTAGATCTCCTGAATTCTCTTTTGGTATCCATTTTTATTTTTTTATCAATTTTTTTATCCATATCTCATAGGGAAATGAGAATCAAAGTACTGAAGGAAAGATATGTAACTATCCAACTATCGAGAATTAGATCTTGCCTGGAAGTCTGCCTGGGATCTTTCTGCAGGAGACTCTACTACATTAGCTAATGTTATTTACAGTACTCAAAGAACGATGCAGAAAACACAGTCACATAGCATTTGCTGCTTATTTGACATTTAGAGTAAGCTCTTCTAGGATCAGAAGTAAAACTCCAATTTATAAAAACAAAAAATAAAAGTCCAAACTCAATCCCACTGAATCCAGTGATGAAAAAAGCGCTACACTATTCAAATGTAAAAATTCCTTTAAAACATGTAAACTTGTAATGCAGAAGTAGAAGGTTTAGAAACAAAAAAATTTTCAACTGACCATCCATGTCATTTAAGATTTCCTGGCAACAAGGTGGAAAAACAATCTAAACTAAATTCTGCATGGTTTCAGAAGAAATTATCTTAAGGAAAAAAGCAATCTTGCCACTGTAGGCATGATATGCCATTTGCCTGTGTCAAAACACTACAGAAGAAAAAGTCTGATACCATCCCTGGCTGGCAACTTAACTGTTTTATTATTTGAATGAATCACATTTTTCAAATTGAACAAAGGTGTTCTTGAATAATTATTTTCATTAAGTCACTTACCTCTAGCACTATCATGTCATTATTCCTCTCATTTGCCCACTGAAGTTGCCTCTTATCAGGTTTATTATCAGTAAATACTGATATTTAGTCTCAGAACATTATGTACTTGGAAACCTCAACTGAATGAATAATTTTGCCATTTCTGGGAAGTAATTGATAAAGTTTCCAAATTTATTAATGTTCTAAATGACACTGAAAATGCTAACGTACTAAATATAACTTCCCATTAGAACATACTGAAATTCTACAGAAGCATTCAAGGTAATCTCTGAGATAATATAAGCACTTGCTATATCAGTCATTTGAATAATTTTTTAAGACATATAATTTCTCATTCTTCTATAAAAAGTCTTCCCATAAAATTGTGCGGATGATTTTCTTCATCTGTACCCTGTTCTGGATGAGTACAAGCCTTTCACAATTTCATAATGTTTCCCAAAAGAAACTGAGGTGTCTGAAAGACGCAAACTTCAGTTCACCCAAGACAGCCCCGCTAAACTTCAGCAGTTAATGAAGGAATTAATAAAAAATATTTCTTTCATAGCAGAACGGAACACGGAGTGATTCAAGACAAAAAGGGATAAAACAGAGAGAAGGAACAGTGTCAAATATTTCCTACCAAGAACACAAATACAGATAAACTAATATATTACCCCTTCTTTCAACTAAACAAAAATTGTTTTCAAACATATGGGTAACACATTCCAAAATCCAAGCCTTTCTTATTTTAGTAGTTAGTAAAAAATACACAAACAAGATCTTTTTTCTCTGAACCAAAGATTTTTGACATCAACAAACAATGTACAAGGATATTTCTAAATGTTTCATAAATTTATTTCAACACATACTTCATTGTTATTATTTCTATCAATAGCCCCTTTGTCTTCAGCTGTTTAAATACACAAATCAAGCCTCCAAGACCCTGAACACTCAGTTTTTTGGGCTCCATGCTTTCTATGGACATTGAAGATAAAGCACAATGCATCACAGTCATAGGCCAGATGAACAACTTCTGTTTGCCATATGAAAATTCCCATACCTCACAAACAGTATTCAAGAGGCCTAATGATCAAAAAGCCACTGATATTTCCATGGACCATGGTCAATTTTGCTAAGTTACGTTACATTTTAAAATCCGTACAATTCAAAGCCCACAGATGACCCAAAAAATGAAGCCGATTTTGTTTCACTACACACACTTTGAATATTGTCTGAGAATAACTTAGGACCTTGAATAAATACACATTCATACTTCCCAGCTAATGTAGGCAGGAAATAAAAAAAAAAAAAACAAACCAAACACATGAGTAGTGGAGAATTCAAATATTACATATGCAATATATTCACTTACTGTTAATGCACACAAAACTATCATCCAAGTCAACCTAAAAGTGAGTGACATATCTCAAAATCCTTTAATTGCAGTGGTGCAATAGCAGACTGAAAATTGGTAGGAAAAAACATGTGAAAATTAAAATACGTTGAAGGACAGCAAAATCCTTAATCCCCTACACAGCCCTTAAATAGCCAAGAAAACTAAAAAAACTATGTCCACAAATCTGTAGCAGTCTTCATTGTAGTGTCTAACACAGAGTTTTGTTGAATACCCAGCATCTCCGATGCTGAAGCACACAGGCATGTGAGGTACACCCAGATCCCATATAATGGTTTAAAGGACTATTTTGAGGAGATAGAAATTTAAGGAAGCTTTTCAAATTCTTACTTCTGTTTAATGTTGTCTAGTTTCTGCCACGCACCTGTTGCTTCACAAAATGATAGTTACAGATTAAAGTATGAGTTTTCCCTGCTAAATAAGGCTGTCTTAGTAAATATGCTGATATAAATTTTGCAAGAGGTAACTATACCAGTACTTATTAGTAACTGAAAACCCATCATTTTACTATGCTTTAAATTTTTCCCTTCTTTTCAACATTTCACTTATACTTTTAAGCAGGTATTCTATTTTAAAAAATAGCTTCAACTAAAGTTATTCATGTCGCAAATTCAAATTCAATTTTGAACCCAAGCAATTCAAATTCATGATTTATATTATTTTAATTTGTCATTCAGGGTAACTATTCATAACTGAGTCCAAACAAGGATCAAATAATTAAATACTTAGAAACACAGTAAGACCCATATATTTCCTAAAAGGTCATCAATTGCAGGTTTTACAGACATAATGTTAAAAGCTCAATAGGTATTCAATGTTGTTTGACATTGATGAGGTAAATTGAGAGACTTGCTCTCTAATTACTATAAACACTGAAAAAGCTAGCATCTGTGGATAAAAAGAATTGATTATACTTTAACAAAATATGCTGACAGCGTAGGAAAACGCAAACAGGAAGCATGGCTTCACTTTTACTAGCAAGTTTTCTGCCAATCACTGCATTAACTTGCAACTATTCCATAAAAGATTTGCTTCACTACATTCGCTAGGAGTACTCTGAAAAGATCAGGCCCAAATTTGGAGAGAGCACAAATAATCAAATGTCTGTGCCCCAGTGGAGCAAACTATCCCTTCATGGATTGTGGATTCTTAGCACAGCAGGTTTGTTTGGTTTGCTTTGGGTTTGCTTTTCTTTTTTTCCTCAGCATTTTTAAAAGGACAAACACCACCTTTGTTCATTTCAAATTTAAATCTACCAGGGATTAAACTTGATCTCAATATCACCATCAAAGCCAAAACAACGTATTCTGGGCTCATATTCCTTGGTCATCAATGTGCTATCACCAAACATAGCAGGATTGCAGCACATAGGAAAACTGACAGATGTGTGCCCAACCTCCAGTTGCTGGGATATGGAACTTCCAGGATTCAACTGTCATAGGATTCTTAAAGAGAAAAAATAGCATGGTCTTCTGTCTCACACACAGCACAACAGTGCAGTAAACCTCCTGACTGAGGTTTACCAGCACTGTCACAATCCAAGGAAGTAGGAGTTTTTATTCCAAGCAGTGTGCATAGCAGACAAGTAAAGATATAACACCTGAAGAGAACAAACAAAGGAGACAGTGGCAGGACAAGTCCAGATAAGGCAAAAGGAATGCACAATTTTAAGCAATTATCAAATAAGGTTTAATTCTTTTGAATGGCATCAGTAGTCACAATGGAGTCAGTGGGAGCAGAGTATTTATAACACCAGTAACATTTGAACTTCAGTTACATGGATTAAGAGTAATGTCAGCTTCAGATCACATTCTCCATACTAGGCAGGAACCTGTGATGACCTGCAGAATCTTGCTGTCCCAGAAAGGTATCCTCAACAAGTTCCTCTAGAAACCATGCAAAACAATGGGCACTTCCTGAACTGATTAAGTTCTGTATCAGTTAACATACTGGGTTTGCATGGCCAAGCTTTGGTAGTGGGGGCACTGCAGGGGCAGCTTCTGTGAGGAGATGGCAGAAGCTTCTTCAACCTCCAGCAGAGCCAATCCCTGGTAGCCCCAAGGACGGATGTGCTGCTGGCCAAAGCTGGACCAATTAGAATGGTGGTAATGCCTCTGTGATAACTTATTTAAGAAGAAGAGGTAAAAAAGGGTTATTGCACAGTTGTAATTGCGGCCACAGAAGAACGGAGTGAAAACATGTGAGAACTCCACAGGCACCAAGGTCAGTGCAGAAGGAGGGGCAGGAGGTGCTCCAGGTGTGGAGCTAAGATTCCTCTGCAGGCCATGATGAAGACCATGGTGAAGCAGCTGTGCCCCTGCAGCCCCTGGAGGTCCATGGGGGCGCAGAGATACACCTGCAGCCTGTGGAGGAGTCCCCTGCCAGAGCAGATGGATGCCTGAGAGGGAGCTGTGATCCAGTGGGAGACCAGGTGGAGAGAGGGCTCCTGCTCCCAGGTGGGAGCAGTCTGCCCTTGAAGGACTGCACCGCATGGAAGAGAGACCCTCGGTGCAGCAGTGGAAAGACTCCTCCCTGAGCAGCAGCAGAAACCATGGGTGATTAACTGATCATAACCTCCATTCCCTGCCTCCTTGTGCCACTGGGGGACAAGGTGGAGCTCAGAAGGAAGGAGAGGTGGGGTGAAGGTGTTGTTTAAGTCTCATTATCCTGCTGTGGTTTAGCTAGCAGTAACTTCAACTAATATCTCTACTTTGAGCCTGTTTTGCCCATGATGGTATTTGATGAGTGATCTCTCCTGGTCCTTATCTCATGAGCCCTTCATTATATTTTCTCTCCCCGGTCCAGCCGTGGAGGGGAGTGAGAGAGCAGCTTTGATGGGTGCCTGGCATCCAGCCAGCATCCAACCAGTACAGTTAATTATAAAACTTCTGAGTAAATTAAAAAAAGAAGGGGGAAAAAATACCCCAAATGTAGTACAATTTTCAACGATGAGTATATTGAAACCACAACTGATTTTCCATCATTATACCACCATTTCAAAAAAAATATGAAGTAGTTTCTGAAAGAAATTGTTTGGTTTTAAATCAGATGCTTACTCTAAAGGGAAAAAAAAGAAAGAAAGAAAGAAAGAAAGAAATTAAAAAAATAAAACAAACCTGCAAAATTCATTGCAATTTAAAATACCCAGAAGCTGTAAACAGTATGAAAAACCACTGAGATCACCTCATATTAAATGCACAGAAGCATCTAAAATTCTGGCTGCATTCTACACTCTTAAATTCCATTCCATATTTTTGAATGTCACAGTCCATCTAGCCTGCCAATTAGTCCTCAGGACAAAACGCTTGCTACGCAACCATGACAAACAGGGCTTGCTTAAGGTAAGGAGTCTCAGCAGGCAAAAACATTAATTAGTAAGTCATATTTTTTTCCCCTTCATATTAAAGTTGCCAAAAGCAAGAGAAGGCATCTGCTTATACTTATTAAAAATAATATCTCCTGCCAGTGATTGAAACACAAGTTTAAATTGAAAATAATAGAAAAATGGAGAAACTACCCTATTTGCAAATGATAAAGTGAAAAGTAGCTGTGATTTGCAAAACCATTTATTGTAACTAGCACTGGTTTAATGCAAATAGTGTTGTGTATTATATCTCTTTATGTGTTTCAAAATGTTTTCTTACACAAACGAGCAGCAGAAAACCCTCTCAATCTTATTCTTTATTACATATTTCACTATTGGATTCTTCCAGAATATCTCACCCAGATATTTGCTATAATAAAAGCAACCTGAAGAGTGATGAACATTTTTTAAAAAGCCATTTTCTTCCCTTAGAACAGGATGCAGGCATAAAGAATTGTTATTTTGGGGAGAGTGCATCCAATGGACATTTGGCAAAATTGCCCACTGCTTTTTTTTTTTTTTTGCTGCTTTGTTATGTAAGAACCCAAACCCTCTCTTAATTTTCTCTGGGATGTCTGATTCCAGGCCCACTGCAGTTCACAGGAACACAGCCAGCTGATGTCATTAAGCTCTGATTCAGCTGCATCCTAAAAAACTGCTTGGAAAATAACATTAATTGGATTCATATTGCAATTTCTATCAAACTAGCCATATTTTGGAAGTAGTAGTTTAAATTCCTATTTGTAAGAGACTAAACACTGGGTGAAATATTGTGATTTCATCCCTTGGAAAACACAAGCAACAAGCTTCCTGATAAAAAGGGTTTTTTGGTTGCTATCCCTATTCTTTCTGAATTTTCTCCACTCTTTCCTCATCATTGTTGAGAAGAGCAGAAACCTGCACAGAATTCAGAGTGCTGACAAACCATGGATTTCTGCAACACTGCACTGATGTTCTGCTTTGCTCTCCATTCTCTTCTTAATGACTACTAGCATTTTATTTCCTTCTTTGACTGCTATTTAGCTTTAAGTTGATGTTTCCATGGCTGTATCTGTAATGACAGATTGGTGTTTGTCCTTGTTAGACAATAAATCATTGTGTAGCAAGGACCAACTCGGAGACCATCACGTAATATATGAAGTAATGGAAGAAAAAGGATCCTGATGTTTATCTGCTTGAATTTTACCTGCCTGTTCTTTAACCAGTTAGACTATGTTTTAACGTACCACTGCCATTCCTCACAGTTAGCCATAGCCTATTCTCATAATAATTTGCCATTAAACTATCCCCTTTTTCAGATCACTTAAAAATATACTGAATAAATCAGAATGCAGACAAAGCCCCTATAAATCTTCTGTCCCTCCTTCATTAACTAAACCAAATAATTTACTACTATCCTCAGTTTTTGGCTTTTCACTGATTTTTTCTCAAAGGAAAGATGTTTCCTCTTGGGTCTTGACTGCTTTGTTTTCATAAAATCATCTGGTTTATGAAACCAGACTTTGTCACTAGATATGGGATGTCAAAGTACAGCATGTCATTTAGGTCACCCTCATCAACAATGAACCAAATCCTTCAGAGAACTCCAAAACACTGGTTAATGCCAGACTACCTTTCACAAAAGTTATGCTGACACTTCCAAATACATCTACTCTATCATATTTATCCACTAGCTCACAAAGTCTATTCTAAAGTAATTTCTACTATTTTATATAGGACAGAGACTTACGGGCTTGCAGTTCTTTATATTCCATTTCAAGTCCTTTTTAAACACTGGAATTGTGTTTATCATTCTCTAATCCTAGGCACCAAGACAACTTGAAATGAAAAGTTGCCCATCAGCAGTAGTAATACAGCTATTTCCCCCTTGAGTTCCTGTAGCATTCCTGGGCAAATACCATCTGTTCCAAGTAGTTTGTTATCAAGGCAGTAGGTGCTTTCCAGACATACTGAAAGACTCTCCTGTTTCATATTTTGAAGTAGTGTAACAGTCAGATACAATTAAACATTTCAAATTAGCAATTCAATAAACTGAATTAATCAAATTCACCTCTGTATGTTATTGTTATTGTCTGGCTTTTGACATCACCAGCATAAATTACCCGACTGACCTGTGATGCCAGAAACCCCACTGACACATTGGGTATAGGCAAAATCTATGGAGAACTCAGTGTTTTACTTAATCAAGTAAATAGAAGAGTAATGAGGTCCACTGAGCTACAGAAATGCACAAGCTTACATTTCCATCATTTCATTAAAAATACACAGAATCTAAATGTGCTGCTTATACCAAACACATAGAAATTGGTGTTCTTCTACAAAACAGAATCCTCCTGAGCCTAACAAGTGAGCACAGGAAAATAAACAGCAAGTGTTAGGTAACAGTAACCCATATTTGTATATTTAACATTCTCAGATGATCTCATAATACTATTTTGGCCTTTTATATAACACCAGCAAACAAAAAACTCAGCCATTGCTTTGAAGACTTTCTTTGCTAGTTTTTCTCCACCCACAAATACACAAAAACCAGCACAGGCATTTTGACTGCCAGTGTGCACGGGTAGAAAAATTTCTAGTACAGATGCTAGGTCCAATCCATTTTGCTCCATAACAATATAAGCTTGACTGAAAAATTAAATCCAAATATCTCTATTACCTGAACTACCATGTTTTATTGATTTGCCATTACGAAAGACAGGGGATTTTTTACTTTTCTGCTAGTGGAACAGTAATAATATATATATAATGTTCCTGCTTCAAGGTCCGCGTTTGTTATTCTGAAGCATTCACCATCAGTCTTAATACTGAGTGCTTCAGGAAAACTTGTTGGAACATCATGAAAATTGTAGCTGTTTTGTAAGACATAAAAATCATATTAGATATGTAATAACAAGTCCTGTCAGAGTGATATAAGTGCAAAAAACATAGAAATTCTTAACTTTATTTTTCCTGGAACTTTCTAGTTATTTCTCATAAAATTTTTATTCAGATTCCTGAGCTTCTTCAGATGTATGAATTTGCGTTCTTTTATTTGATACTTGTAAAACATATATATTAATCAGATACTGTTATTTTATTAGGGGGAGTTTTTCAAAAGAGGTGGTCAGGCATGAAATCGATATTCATGAGTACTTTATTGCAGTTGATTTTTCTGAAAATCAAAATCTCAATCTCAATTTTTTAGATTTTTCTTGTGAAAAAGTTCTTGTACAGTTCCAGGAGTAGTGTTCTATATTTTAACTATGAAATTCAAAATGTACCTGGCATGCCAAAAAAATAAATTAATTTAAAAGTGTACTCTCTCAAATCTATTATTTCCTGCAGAACAATGAGGACACAGAAGTAGATCTTCTGCCAGAAAACTTCCTCCAAGACATTCTTCAAAATTCTCAACACAAAAGGCTGCAGGTGAAATAAAGAAATCTGTAGATGTAGGACATATATTCCAAGCAGACTGTTCATGCCATGGGATATTTAAAACTGAAATTTGTGGGTTGTGGAAAAATGTGTCAGGTGTGTCTAACAGAGGACATCAGCACCTGCGGTTTGCCAGATACAGGAAAGAAAGTGATGCCAGAGTTTCTGTCACAGAGTTGGCAGTCTAGAAGTCCCAGGAGCCTCAGCTTGTGATCAGGCATGCTTGGGAAGTCTAGTAAGGATTTTGGCACCCTACTGCAGAGCTGTGACTCAGAAACTCAGGAACCCTTGGCTGCTATCTTGATAATGTCACCGAGCAACTGTAGCATACAGAGATAATGATAAAATTTAGAAACATTATATTTCAGTGTTTCTAGGAAAGAGAAAAGAAAATTCTCTGGCTAGAAATTTATGAAAAACAGCATTAGCTGTAAAAGACCAAAGCCCACCCAAAACAACGAAAAATGTAGAACTTCTTATGCATGAAAACCCCTACAATCTGAACTCACCAATTCAGGAGTTGAAATTGTCCAGGAATAAGAAATTTTCATTTTCACACAGGCACAAAAATTATTCATTCCACTCTCAGAAGCTGACGACCCTAGTTAGTTGCAGATTGGGCCCAGAAGATCTGTAACCTAAACTCCTTGAACTGCCCTTGTTGAGTAGTAGAACTCTGATGAAAGTGATAGAGCTCAGGTCTAGGTTTTTGGTATCTTTCTAGGCAATTTGGACCATGAATGGTGGAAGGAGAGAGCAGTAACAAGGCAGCTAGTAACAATACTTACACGACAAACCTTTTAGGAAACACACACTAGACTTCGTATTTTAAAGACAGATTTCAAATATTTGTAACATTATTCTTTTAGTTGTCTGCTCTAGGCGTTCAATGCTGGTTTCAAAGTCTTTCCATCGTTCCACTCCCTTCCTTTCATTTTCAGGCAGAAACTCAGAATCCCAATCAGCTTTTCCTTATACTTGTGGTAAGATTTATTGTTTGAAATTATCTTGTCTTATGTTTTCTAATATTCCCTTATATCAGGTAATCATTCACATATCAGGAGACAGAAGCAAGAGGAGCCACTGTCTTTCCATTTTCCCACAAAAGACAGCCACAAGATCCAAAATATTTAAAATCCATTGAGCAATTGTGCATTAAGATGAGAGTATGGTCAGAGAAAACTACACATACTAAATATACTTTTTAAATATTACCTCTAAGTTGCTTCTTAACTTTCCTAAAATAAGCCATGCTGGTTTTGCACTGAAGACAGAGTGCTGAAACACTTTTGGTATCCTTATTTGAACCCTTTTTCATTCTCCAATTCCATTTCTTTCTTGAAAAATGCATTATCCTGCCAGAACAAATGGCAATTAAACACTGATTTTTTACTGCCTAGGTTGAGGTGACAGAGGAACAACCATTTTATAGCCTAATTACCTCAGCATGATTTAAAACAGCATAAAGTAGTGGAAGCATTTTTACACATCTGAGAGAAACTTCCCATGAAGGAAGATTAATACCTGGAAGAAGTTAATGTGTCGAAGTTAAGAAAAATTGCATCTCCTCTCCACCAAAAAACCTTCACAACAGAAGGTTTTTGCTTTCCTCATATTCTTCAAATATGATATATCTGAAAGACAGGTGAATCTTTTACAGAAAACAAACAGCCTCAAAGCAAACAGTTAAAAACAACCACAAATTATGTCCTCCCAGACCATACATTAATAGCCACCAACAGCTCTTTGAAATGTTCACCTTGCAGTGAGGCAGAGCTCAGAGAGCCATCCTGGATGACTAAGCTACACGAGGGAGCAAGAGGAGGACACAGCTATTACTCAGTGTAAGGAGAGAGAAAATAAAGCTTTACACTTGAGAAAAATATTCCCATTGCTCAGTGAAAGAGTGTTTGCAACCACAAAACTGTCTAAGCCTACGTAAGTTTTATATGCGTTCTTTCCCAGTATTTAAGCCTGATGGAAAAATTTGAACTCTATCTAACTGCTGCTCAAGCAACTGTACAATCCTCAGAGACTTCATTAAATCAATTACAAAATAACTGACAGTAAACTTCAGAACCATTGAACAGCTCAAGTTAGAAGTGGCTTCAAGAAATCCTCCAGCCCGAAGTTTGTAGGAAATTGAACCTTAAAATGAGATTATTCATCACTTTGTCCAGTCACATTTTGAAAAACTCCAGTGTCAGGGACTCCACCATATTCCTGGGGAGGTCATTCCAGTGAATGTTTGTTCTTACCATAAAAAGTTTATTTCTTATATCAGGATAAAATTGTCTTTGAAATGACAATTTTCTGTTGCAATTGCCCAAAGATAGCTTACAGTGGGGTAATTAAAAAAAAAAAATGCAAAGATGACAGAAAATCAAAAACTCACAGAATCTTCCTGTCCAGTAGCAGCACTTATCACAAAAAGTGACAGAAATACATTGAGTAAAGAACCTTTTCTAATTGTTAATTTAATAATTTACTATATCCATTTAGATTTACTCAGAGTTATTTATTCTTTCTCAAAGTGATGCCATAAATTCTCCTTAACAGATATGCTTAAAATTTCAACATTTCCCAAAAGGAAAAGCATCTTTTATTCCAGAAAGCTTCTTATTAAGTATGGTTTTAAAAGGCTTCATATCTGGATGGTATTCATACTTTAGCAATTCCAAGTACTGTCATTAAGAAGCTAGGGAACTTGAAAAATATTTCTTTGGAAGAATAACATATCATTACTCCCATAAATACAATAATGCTCCATAAAACCTGAAAATAAATTACATTCAGATACAAAATGCAACTTTTTATTATTTGTTAGCTGGAAATTCGTAGGAGTAAAACTGTTAGGATGCCAAGAATCTGACCTTCAGTGCCACCAGTGAGCCAACAGCTGTGGAGATCTTATGATATGTACCATGCCCAAGGCTTAGTTATCTTGGGTGAAGTGCTTCTTGCTTGCATTTCCTAACAGGATGATTAACTTCCCTGTGAACCCATCTACATTAATGCGTAAGTTTAGATGACAAATCTTCTTCCAAGGCAAGTTTTCCACTTAACTGTGAAGACCTTGCATTATGAAGCAATCTACTCACAGGGTATCAGCTGAATTCTTTTCACACTCAGGCAAACACAAAAATATGCTCCAAACTACCCATTGCACCATGGGACCAGACAAGAGGTTGGCTGAAATAATGGCCCTAAAGCGTGTGTGATGGGGACCACACCAATTATTTACACAGGTCTCCTCTCATTACCCCCAACTACCCTGTGTGGAGATCTTTCACTCCTCACCCTGCCACTCAAAGCTTTACATCATCCCTGACGGAGAGAAGCATTTTGTATCATCAAATCAAGTTTCAGCTGCAGTCCACATGCTCTCCTGTGACAACCCCACCAAAGGGGCTCTCCCAAGGGACCAGTGCTACCTACCTCAGAAAGTAAACCTTTCTGCCCAAGTCCTCCAGATAGCATTCATGTAGTAACCACCTAAAAGTAACTACTAGGACAAAACTCATGCACAGAAGAGCTGCAAGGATTTACTGACACTCAAACGGTGATCTGATAGTCAAGAATTATAGTCACAGAAGAAAAATAAATGGTACTACAAATAAATAAATACTGTCAGGAGACTAGGTGACTGTCAAGACAGCACTCCAATATAGCCTGTTTCAGGTAAATAGCAATAGATATGTTCAGCTTTTACTAGCAGTTTAAGAATCTTGATGCTTCCTACTGTCACAACAGTAAGAGTGTTAGTGTGGAGACTAAACTTGGTAGTTATAAAAAAGTGTATCATTGCTACCTGAAATGTTAGTTAAATAAGACTGCCTCACAAAAAAGTGTCAGCTTTCCTCCCATGATAATGCTGGGATTTAGCTTTATAAAACCAACACAAGTATAAACAAAGTGGTACAATTCTTTAGCATAGGCAACATCAAGGCATAACTATGGCTCAGCAAATTTCATTAAAAACAAGTTATTAAAAGGCAGGATTTGACTTTACCTAGTCTTTCAAAGAAGTTCTTTCCTCACATTCAAAAAAATTGGAGATTGTTAAAGATGGTTTTCTTTTCAGGTCACGTAGAATGCATGTGAGTTAATAAGATATTCTCCTCCTCTACCTCCTTTATGATTTTCTTTCACAATATATATGGCATTATGAAGAAAGAATGAGCTACAGGTGTGCAGAATCTGAGACTATTTTCTATTTCTGATACTTTATAGCTTAAAATGTATTTTGATTTTTTTTTTAAAATAGTTTTATCCTCCTGTCACCAGAAAGTTCCCCAAAGCCCACGATGCCACACTGAAAATGACACCATGTCATCAGATACAATAACAAGCTAGAAACACAGTAAGTGCTTCATGAGCAGGCAGGCTGCCCATTATCTCCAGTTTTCAGAGCCTAGCAGAGTTTTCTCTCAGTAGCATTTTAGATTTCACTTCATAATCAAACAAGAGACACATATCTTGAAACCCTTAAAATAAACCTAGCTTGTCAAACAATAATCATATCTCGCTTTACAAACTCACAAAGAAAAACCCTGCCCTGAAGCTGTTCTGCTTCCTTGAGGAGTTTCACCTACAAAATAAACTTCATTTGAGATTTAATCTTCTTTTTGTTTCATATTATGAAAAATCTCCAAAGATATTAAACATTTCTCAGAGATAAAGGGAAAAGAATTCTATTCTTCACGTATTTCACCAGCTTTTATAAAGGCTTGATGATTAGCTGTACAGCTAAGTATCATTAACTTATGCTAACAACCATAAGTTAATGATGCCTGACAGAAGTGTCCCTTACAAGGAGCCACCAGAAACAGAAGTGTTCCCTTAGCATCCTCCAACTTGCCAAACATTTATTTTTAGTATTTTTATCTCACTTACTAAAAAAATTGATTGAACAGCTGAAAAAGTAATTTAGACATGTCTGAATTCTCTTTCTGAGACACAACCCACATAAGAAATAAAGTGACATGATTTGATTAAGCACTATGCCAGCAGGAGACAGGATGGATGACAAGAACCTGAGGTGAGGGTCAGTATCAGCTCAGCCTAAACAAGTCAGCAAGCAATTCTATGGATCTGCAGGCTGCTCTGATACTTTTTAGTTAGGAAAATGCTTTCATGCTACAATGCTTAATGAGTACTGCAGACATACTTCTACTGCCATAAAACGAACTTTTAATACAGGATTTAAACAGATAATAATAATGACCCTTTTGCTAGAAAAGCTGCCTTTGATCTTAAAATACCTTCTCTGAAGAAGAAAAATTAATGCACAAATCCAAATAAAATTTCTCTTGACAAGATGCAATTCCTTACGAAAAAACAGACAGGGTAAATTACTACCACACAGTATCATCTCCCAGATACAAACCCAGGCAGCCTTCATATCTCCCACATCCCTGTCCAACCAGTCAGTGACCGAAGGAAACAAGCTACACAAATTTTCTTTGCCAGCTACAAGCTAGTTGTAACAAAGTTTCAGAAGGAAGCCAGGAAATGCAAACACTCTTGGGTAGCAATATTAAACTAGAGACCCTTCCACCAAACTCAATTAAAGCATGAGACAGGAAGAGATCTATGGGAAATACGAGTACTGGTGTCAGAAAAAGCCTCAATTGCATAAGATTCAGAGATCGGTGCATAAAATGTCCCCTCCATTCAAAAGGAAAATGGTGTAAATTGCATTTCTTAAAGTTGACAGAGCATGGCTCAAAGCCTTTAGAATGCTACTACTCTCAAACTTTGTTGCCTGACACTTGGTTCAGAGTTTAGCCAACGGCACAGTTGATATTATTTAGGTTTTTTAACAACCTACAGGACAGTGTTTTTCCCTGTGAAATGGCACAGAAAGCAGTGAGGTAGTGTGCACAGATGCTGCAAAGGGCCTTCCAGGTATAATCCTACCTCGAAAAGAGTCGTCTCTTACACATGATGTTGAAGTTCACATCTTACTTGAGTTTCACTGACCTCACAGACATTTTCTCCGTACTGCAGATTGATTTTCCAACCCCTGTCTTGCCAAAGCTTGGACAAGTTTTGCTCACCTACATTTAATTTCCCAAAATCATCAGTAGAGATTATTTTCACCATCTGTCCAGTTCCACAAATCTTTAAGGGAAGCAGGGTATTGTGGCATTCTGCTAAAGGAGGGAAGGTAGCATTGCAAGTTCGGTTAGGTTTTGTCAACTCCTCTGACAATAAAGACTACACAGCCGTCAACAACAGCAATGCTCTTTCAAAAAGTTTACACCCACTGATAAGATATAAAAAACTTCATTCTACATTTGGTTTGCATTTTATTAGATACAATCTACTCTTCAACCCCTGAGCTAAAATTCAGTTGGAAAATGGGGTTTTCATGAAGATTCAAATCACCCACTCGTCTCCAAAATCAAGACCAACTCAAAATCCTTCTGTCTACAATCTTATCACACTATTTAGTTTAATATTTAGTATTGCACACATCTCTAAAAAAAAAAAAGGACAAAATTTTCAGCTGTCAAATGAAAAAAATCTGTCCTTCCCATCATCAGCCTTGAGCTATTTTAGCAGCCTATTAACACTTTGAGGGCTATCATCATGAATGATTTATCTTTCTTCAGTTCTTTAAAAACATCTCTAGAAAACCAAAAGAGGACTGCCTTCACTCCTCTGCAAGGCTCCCATCTACACTGCAGTGCTCAAGTGCCTTTGTTCATCCCTGTTTTCCCCTTTTTTTTCCCAATGTTTCTGTATTTCTGATCTCATGTAATTGAAGCCTGAGGCGTGTGGTTTATTTTATTCTGCAAACAAACTCTGTGAAGGACATGTTCAGGTTGCTACAGACTCTCTAAGCCTTGAAATACATCTCTTATATGAGAAACACTTCATTCTGGTGACGGGCTTATTCTTTGGCTCCTCATGTCAGGTTCTTATTGCACAGTCTTGTAGTAGTTCATATTTAGCTTAAATGTTTGGTTCCTGTGTGTTTATACTTGTATCACCCACTTGACCATCTTCATAAACAAAGAAAAATCTTGTACACACGTGATCTGTATTGGGAACTACCCATATCTCCCCATGTTTATGCAGATCAGGTGAGGTTATCACTTGACATAAGGCTATGCATTTTAATTTACGACTTTGCAAAAATTGTGACTGCTGTCCTTTCTTCTGTGACTGTGATGTATTACTGCCCTTACTGCTTGAAGCTGGTTCATCTTTAGCTTGAATGTTTGGTTCCTGTGTGTTTATACTTGTCAGTCTCTTGCCTCAAACAAGTTCTGCTACAGCAACAGGACAAAACCAGATTTAGGCTGGATCTGGAAAATGGAGTGAGGGTTAAAAGCTTTTTGCCCTCTCTTGTGAGGGAATACGCTTGTGTGGGATTTGCTGACATCTGAATAGATTTCATCAGGCAATGCAGACATCTGCCTGTAAGCCAATCCTTTTGAGCTCTCTTTTTAGCCCAACTGTCTAGGGTGTGATTTCCCTCTGCTAAAGAGAACATCCACATTTCACTGGAAAAAATCAAATCCCACAAAGTATCAGTTTATCCTCGTTGACCATAAAGAGAATCTGAAGGCACTAAATCAACTGCATGTCTATAGTAAACTAAGAAGAGTCTCAGCCATGGCCTGCAGCATTTTAGCAACTCCAGCATCATTCCACCCACTGACTGCAGTCCAGCAGCTGGGTTGACTGAGTATATATAGTGGCTGGATCCCTAAGAAACTTTTTACACCATGTGTACTCTACAACACATCCACCTGCATGTCTAGGATTCCTCAGGCAAAAATCCAGTAGTCCTAAATTTATAACTCTGGAACATATAATGTACTCAAAAGAACATCTTGTTTCAGTCAGGGTTTCACACAGCCTTCATTTGGCTAAGGAGATGGGACACTAGACATGAAGACAGAAACAAGGAGAATCAGGTCCTTTTCATTCACACTAAAAGATCGCAGCGCCTATTGAAGTCTACATACAAATCCCAACTCTTACATATGCAATAAAACTAAACAGAAATCACATCAGTCACTGTAAGTGCTAGTCCAAGACTGTTCCTGTCCCATGAAGAAAGAGACAATATTTCAAACATATTTTCAGTCCTAAAATGAAAGTAAAAAGTCTTCACACTTCTGTTGTGCAGACATATAAAGGCAGTTTGAAAAATGTCTTAAATATTTTGTGTTTACCTACATTTTTAAGGTTCAAAGACAAATGAAATCACTACAAACTAGGCTGGATAATTTAACAATTTTGAACCATTTGAATGAGCTGAAATGAAACCATATTCTTGTCACACTTCATGTTTGATGATTAAAAGTTGAGCTACACTTAGGTCTTTATTTGTGAAGCTGAGGTGGCTGTGTAGGGATAGAAGAAGGAAGTCATGTTCCAAACTGGTAGGGAATCACTGAACAAATGCATATTTACCAACTAGTATGAAATTGAAAACAAATATTCACAAGAGACAGGGACTGCATGACAGAACACTAGAACATTGATAGACATTATTTTCAAGGCATTTTATTCCTCACTGCACCTTAATCATATCTAAAACCAGATATGTGATACACTCCCTATTGAATTCAATGGGTTTTCTTTAGTGTTTCCAAATACTCTACACATAAAAGGTAAGTCAGATTTCCCAGGATGCCCAGAGATTTGCAAGGCTGATATCAGAATGGGTACTTTAGACTGGTAAAAGTTCGCATGCACTGCACCAAATATATAAAAACAGAGGATTTATGGATGGGAGATGACAAAACAAATCCTAGTAGTATGCTTTATTTCGCAAAACATTATAATCAGGGAAAATCAAAGTTTAAGAATTCCATTCAAAAGAAGGCAAATGTATTTTAGGTCTCTTGAAATTTGGAAGTGACCCTATCTCCCACCATCAGAACTGCTTTTACTTGGTATGGAAGTACAAATAGATGAAGGACAGAGAAAAAAGTCTGAGAAAGATATGGTCTTTTAGCTTTTCAAATCTTTTTCTGAAAAACACATCTGTTTTCCATATTACAGTACATAACTGCTTTGATTTTAGCAATAAATACGTTACATCATCTTACATAAGCAGAAAGCAAAAACTGATGAACTTTTCTTATGGTTTAAGTACCACTGGACACATGAAGCTGAGGAAGGTGCCAAGTGTTAACTTCACCCCTCTAATTTCTCTCTGAACAGACAACTTACGAAAAGCCTTATAAAGACAAACTGGAAGAAGAGTTCCAATAACAGATTTAAAATGTAGGAAAGAATTTAAAGTTTTAAAATTAGGAGAGTGGCAAAAGACAAAAAGAAAGAAGCAGAGAATGGAATTAAAGAGCTGGAGGAGCAATAGAAGCAGCTGGGTGAAGGGGTGGGAAAAGAAGAATTGGTACTTGAGAGTGAAGTCATGAAAGTATGGGGGAAGGTGTGGGAAAGAAATGAGCAAGAACCTGAAGGGAGGAGAAAAATAAGGGAGAAAGGAGACAGCATACATTTGAAACTATTTAAACATTTGAAGAAGATTCACATTTTTACCATCTGGCAGCATATGCAGTTTATCATGAAGTACTGGAATGTGTTTTGTGGTGCAGGGAGAACTGTTTCATGAGCTCATCAGAACTGGATAATTGGCCTGTAGTTAGCTTCTGAAAAGTGGGAGAGGGCCCAGTGATGAGTCGGATGATCATGTCTAATCCCATCAGCAGTAGAAATTAAAATGGGTTCAAACCAAAGCCAAATATTCATGCTGACGCAAACCTCTCCACTCAGCAAATTCTCCTAACTCTAAATAATGCATCACACAAGCATTTTGGCTAAATAACGTTTTCCAGGAAGAGTGCTATCTGTTAGTCATCAGTGTTGAATGGAGTGCAGTAAACCTGAAACAAAATATCTGATTCTATCTCTATTTCAGGGACAATTTCACACAGTAATTCTTCTACTTTTAAGTTCCCAATGTTGCTAAAGATAAAACTCAAAATAGAAAAAGATATCCCTATTCTTACAACTCATTTTTAGCCGTCTTTTTACAGCCAGACACAGCTGGCAGAAATACTTGAGAGCAGAAGCTGCCTCAACTAAATCTGTGCATACTTCACAGGTCTTCAAAGCCAGTTTCCCTTATCAAACGGGAATTCATATTTTTATTTAATCTAACTCACCAGCACCCACGTATAGTCACAAATTTCAAGTCCGGCTGGAAAGCATATGGTGTTTTCTGTTCAGGGTGCTTGTAGTCATGTCATGGGATAAACCACTCTGATGAAAAGACTCACCTGTTTCAAAGATTCCTCTTTGCTTACAGGCATTCATCTGTTAAAGATATGCCATGTCATATAATCAAAGGCATAAGAACAGTCTGACACAGATAAAGTTATGCTAAAATTGTGTTCAGAGTCCAAATTATCTGTCCTACTGTAAGCAGCCTTCATTTATCTGACTTAATGAAAGAGTTACAAACGTTACGGCCTAACAGAGGTAGAATTCACCCTGTGCAGCTAGACTTCTATGAATATACCTGTAGGTAGGGGCAGAGCAGCTGAACAAACTGGTATTAAAACTAGAGAGGAAAAAAAGTTTGTTATCTAACAAAACATGTTAAAAGATATATGCACTCTTACTTGATGGATGTATTCCAAATGTTTTATAAAAGAGCACAGATATTATTAGTGAAGTAACAGAATCAAATAACAAACCACACTAAAGCCTGGAGGGCTTTTTAATTCTGCAGATGTAGAGTTTGCCACACTATCTGTGTGGAAAATCAAGATTCTGTAGCACACAAAAAATATGATTTTAGTGTAGCTTTTTGGTAGGAAATAAAATCTAAAATCATGAACTGCAATTAAGCTGTTGAAGTCATGTTTGCTTGAATTTGCATAAAGCCTGACATAAGAGCTCACAACTATGAATTCTGCAGTTTCACTTCAGCATCAACATTAACTATCTTGTGGTTAATCAAATATGCTGTTCAGGCAAACCAATCTCTCTCCTACATCTTCTTAGAATGAGAATGAGATTGTGAAGAATAAGCCTCAGTTATTTCTAACTCTGAGATACTAGGATTTGCCTTTGAAAACTTTATCAGCAAAAAGGACATGCCATCACACTACTCATTTTCATATTCAAGACTTTTAGTACAGAACTCAATTTCACATTTTTATCTGAAATCAATGAAAAATTCCAGCTGCAGACCTTTCTGTCTTGCACGGAATGCATGAGACTTAGTTCTCAGTATTCAACACAACTTGTTCTCACAATGTATATTTTTTCAGATATGTATCATTTAAAAAAAGCTTTTTGTTTCCCAACTGCAACTCCAAATTTTTACAACTTTAAAAAACATGCCACAATCTCTGACAAACTGGTGCCAGCAGCCACTTAGCAGCCTTGGCCAAATTCAGAAAAGCCTTACATATCCACTGCAATCTTAGTATGGTTGCAGAACAAATATAACTGACTCTAAATCATGTTGGAGGTGGTGTTAAAAATGGTTGGAGAACTGAGGCAAATTTGGCAGGAACTGGACGTTTTTACTCATTGCAAATCAGCTGGAATTCAATATCCAAACAAACACAAGCCTGAGTGTGAGTTACAGTTTAAAGTGATGTGACCATCATTCTCCAGGGCCCTCAAGGTAGATGTACACCATGTTTGCTCAAATGTCTCAGGGATGTCAAAAAGGAAAGTAGTTCCTAAAAGGAATTAAAAAAAAAATAAAAGTAGAACATATGCTTTAAATTCAGCTCTACATTAACAGGAACATTCATGCCTCTCTATTTACTTGGCTCTTGGTATAGATGACAAATCTAAAGCAAAAAAATCTCAGTCTCTGGATCTCATGCCAACAAGAACTGTGGGAAGATAGAGATGCCAGTTTGTGTTCTCCTAGGCATTCTAAGGATTCAGGGACAAATTTTGCATACTTCATACATGCAAGTTACTTCATGCATGCAAAACTGAAGGAGAGTTCCATTGGGAAAAAATTAATTAGCATAAAGAACAAAGGATTTACTCAAGCAGAGTTCCTAGTGCCTTCAGTAAGTATAAAATCTAGAGGTCTCTTCAAATATAGAGTCACAATCCCTCTCTTTAAAAAAAATTTTCTTAACAATTGCTGAAAGTAGACAATCTGAAGATATCAGAAAATCTAGAATGAAGTTACAAATGGACTAGTCATAATATAAAGTTCACATTATGTGTCATGAAATCTTAGAGCCAGTTTAATCCCTGAACCAGTTCTACTGATTTTTCTGGATGTCCACAGTTATTTAGAGTCTACAGCATCTAACAAACTAGCGTGAACACCTAAGGTTCTCTAGGCTTTGACCTCTTGAACACAAACCTGAGCTCTCAAGATTTTATGACAAAATTAATTTGCTGTAATATCAAATTAGGGACAAATTACTTTCATATCTTCAACGAGAGATGGAACTTTACCTTCCCTGGAGAAAAAGATTAGCTTCAGGTCTGCACCATTCATTTAGATATCAAACAGAAACGTTGTTTCTTAGAGATTACAAAGTTTGGTCATACAGGGGTGTATCAAAGTCAAGTACTCAGTTTTGGAGTGGAGTGATAGTGAGACTCAGATTAGCAGGAGTTTCAAAGATTTGTATACCACAGGGAAACCAAATAAATTTACATATTAATAGAATGTGTTGATAACAAAATATAACAATCTGACTTCAGATGTCAGTATGATGAAAGTCTAGAAATGGTACTGGGAGTGTGAAGGAGGTCCAGATGTCCTGAAACGTTTTACCTCATTAACAACATTGAAAGCCACAGTGAATCCCCACTTATTATTATCCTTGCTATCAAAGCATTATTCCATTTATGTCAGGAATTTAATGCATTTCACCACATAAATGAAAATAACGTTGACTGTCTGCAAAGAAGAGATGGAGAAGGAGTAGAGGAAGGAAGCAAAAAAGTATCATGGTATATCTAAAGTATTTATCTCCAGAGCTGAGACAACTCAACTGTGGAGATACACAGAATGACTCTACATTTGTAAAGCAACATCCACTTATCAGTAAATTAGAAAAAAATATAATTAAGATACCAAAAAAATATCATCCCCAGGGCACCATTTGTACTTTTCTAAGTTAACATCTGCCTGTGTCCTAACAGTAACAGTAAAACAGTAAAACTTGCCTAAGAGCAGAGGGGTGAGAGCACTGCTTATCAAGTCTGCCAAGGTTATGACAAAATTAATTTGTGATAGCATCACAGAGGGGACAGAAGAAACTTCTACAGCTTTGATGGTTCGCAAGAGATGGAACTCTATTTAGTAAAATGAGACAATGGCATTTCCATTCTGTCTAGCAGTAGACAGGGCTCAGTGATAAAACCTGCCTAACAGAGAATGGGGTGAGGCATACCTTATTAAGACTGGCCAGTATTTCCCATTATAAGAAATGTTTTCTAGTTGCTTATAAAATTATACTAAATAAACCAACTAACTAAAGGCACCAAATGCCTGACATGTGCTAAAGACCTTTGTTTAAAAATATTTCAGAAAAGACAATAATTCAAGAATCAAAAGAAAAAGAAAAAAAATTATGTTCATATTAAAACAACTCCCACATTTTAGAACAGAAACCAGTCTGAAACTGGTCAATCACAGAGGCCATTCTGCCCTGAAAGCCAATGGGCTGTATTGGGCACTCCTGTTCGTAACTGTGAATCTTTAGGAATTCAAACCAGAAATCTACTCCTGAGCTAGGCAACAGTTCTGTTCACATTTGCACTCTGCAGATTGGACCCTTTTCTGACATAGATCTCTTTCAGGACAATCAAAACTTGAAACTGCACAGACACTAGAAAATTCTGGATTTGAATGAGGACAAGAATTCTCAAACCTCATACCTGTCTGCATTTCTATATTCATACAAATGAGAAACAAGTACAGAAATAATGAATGTTTATTTAGCAAGCACCTTTTCTTTGTCATGTTACTGCTTCTTACTATGAGGGGAGAAAAGCAAAGCTTAAAAAACAATTTTGAAATGCTACAATACACAATGTTAAATGCTGTGGTAACAGCAGCTTAACGGTACCTGAACTCTGGTGTTTGACTTTGGGCACCCCTGAAAAAACCAAACTGCAAACTCATTCAAAGTATGAAAATTAAGTTACAGTATAAATTAAATAACCGGAAAGTGCAACACTGACACCTTGTAATTTTCTAGCTGTTGGAGCAAGGATTGTTGGAGCTCTACTATGGCTGCAATTTTGCAATAATTACTACCCACTACACTTGTGGAAATCAGAGATGAGAATACTAAGCTATTTCTTATATATTTGAATACTATGTATTAGGGTAAGGGAAACAAGGAGGAAGGACAAGAAGAAAAAGACAGGATATAGGTCATATGTGGTGGTTCAAGTTGGGATCAGTGAAGTCTGTGCACTAACTACTATGCAAAATGTAGTTTGCTTGATCTTTACTGAGCTGTCAGTCTAGCATGTTCTCAGCAGATATTCTTCTATAAATGTAATTCTGTTATTTCTGCCAGTTACAGGAGGGAGCTGCTGGTGTGGGTATTAATGACAATTGCCTAATTGTGGTTATCTACACAAAGGTACTTACCCAAAGAGTGGAAAACTTGTTTCTGACAATGATCTATAACAAGCACAATAAAAATCCTTGAAAACATAATAAAACTTCATGATAAAATCTCCAGATTTTTCAGATCATAGAATCATTTATGTTGGAATAGACCTTCAAGATCATCAAATCCAACCCAGCACCGCCAAGTCCCCCCACTTAATTGTGTTCCTAAGTGCCACTTCTACAGGTCTTTTAAATGCCTCCAGGGGTAGTGACTTAACTACTTCCCCAGGCAGCCTGTTCCAATGTTTGACAACCCTTTAGGTGAAAAAATTTTTCTTAATATCTAATCTACACCTCCCACGGCACAACTTTAGACCTTTTTCTCTCTCCTATTGCTTGTTACTTGAGAGGACCCAGAAAGAACTTCCCTTTCTACAAACACTTCCAGGCAGTTGTAGAGAGCAACGAGGTCCCCCCGTGCCTCCTTTTCTCCAGGATAAATACCCCTGGCTCCCTCAGACCGTCCTTGTAGGTCTTGTGCTCTAGATCCTTTACCAGTTCCATTTCCCTTGTATTTTATAGAATTTTGACATTATTCAATTAGAAAAAAGAATGTCAGAATAAAAGAGCACATGCAGTTTAAACTGGGAAGTCACTGGGGCCATGGACACTAAATCAATTTTAGTTTCTTCTCTACTGCTTTGAAGATAATTCTTTTCTTTTTTTAATCACAATCACAGATAAAACTAAGTACTTTTATAAATGTAGCAAATAATTTTAAGAATGTTCCCACTCTGCAACTCTCCACTCTGCAACAAAGCAAGCCTGAACCATGCAATAAGAGGCATAATGTAGGCCAGATCCTTTGTTCAGATGGCTACAAGACAAGAACAATACTGGACGTCAGCTATCTATCCTTCTCCTCAAATCAGCAGTTATATTACAGGACAATTTAAATTCTTCTACCATTCAGGACATATTTAGGGATCCTCTTCATTTAGACAATCACAGTACACAGCTGAGACACTTGCAGTAGCCATCACATACTTAGAACTCTAATCACTCATTCCTTTTCAAGTCACATGGGTCATTTGGAAAACAGGCCAGAGACACAGCATTGTTTAAAGCAGGGCTATCCCTCACCAAAAAATAACAGCCAAACAACTTAGTTTTCACACAAAGAAATATAGGCAAATCTGCTTACACCAGAATTAGCTCTTGCTTGCAAAGTGTGCTATTTCTTACATCTCACTTGATCAGCTAGTTCAAGTCAACTCTTCAAGCTTATTGCAGACAATGAAAAAGTGCTTCAGGTTGGAAAATTATTAGACCTACAAATCATGGTTACAGTCCTTTTTCAAATGAGTTCAAGGATTAAATTCTTATGAATGCAGGACGACACTGGCACATACAGTTTCTTTGCTCACTTGTTCAGTTGGAACACCCTATTATTCTTCTGCATCAATTCCTCTATCTCCAGCTGTCTCATCTCCTTTAATCATTGGCTCTTCCTTTGGTTCACAAAACTTTCCCTAAACAAAATGCAGCTTAGGGTAAGGAGCAGGAAAAGGGAAGGAGGAGTGATATTTTCTGTATATTGTTTTGAGGCTCCACTTTAGCTTTCTAGTTGATCCAGAAATATAACCATTTCATGCATTTTCCTCCAATAAGTAGATGGTCGTTACACCCCTTACTTCTAATCTGACACATAACATTTCTTTACATGGAAGGCAAATACAAGGAATATATGAGACTGCTCCATGAAACAATGTCAGTGGGGAAGAACAAAGACCATGCCTATGAGTCTAATGACTAGTTGATAGTTTTCTATTTTCAGGGTGATAGTCATTTCAATTCCCTCACTAATTTTATTAGAAGGTAGTGTTCATGAACTTTATTCTGAAAGTTCATTTTTTATATTACTTTATAAATATCAAAGATCAAGTCTTTCAAAGTCATAAATTTTTCTTTTTAACCACTACTATTCCACTCTTCACTGAAAAAAACAGTGATAATAAAACTCCTTACAGGTAAGCAGAGGTTTCTTCTGCTCCTATTGTAATATGAAATCCCTGTCTGCAAAGCCAAAACAAGCTACAGGAAGTTACAGTTTGCATACATATAGAAAAAACAAAACAGTTGTGCATAGAGGAAGATGATAAAAAGTGGTTTTGACAAGGCAAAAATGAAGACTTACATAAGAATTTTTTAATCAATTAAGATATAAAGCAAACAGAATTACATTATTACATTCATTCTCATGCACAAACACAATTGCATATAGAAAGTTGCAACTTGTTGCCCCCAGCTAAGCACAAATACATTCTCATTCTTAAATACACATTGAAACATAATTAGATTTTATAGTCAGGCTTGATTAAAGTTACAGTTTCTATTATGAACGAAGCTTTAACTGGGTCATCTATAGCTTAGGCAAGAGCTTAATCACAGCTTCTCTCTGCTCTTAGAATAAAAAGTAGGATTTTCTGAAATGCATCACTTCTTATCTTTAGATTTTTCTGCTATCTTCACCATGTTCTGAAGAGAGTTGGCCATTTTAGCTGACCTCAACATACCATTACACATGATAAGCATGGAAATTCATATTTCAGAAAATGACAAAATTTCTCCTTCATGGTAGTACTTAAGATACTGTTTTCCTTTCCTTTATCCAGCTCTTCCAAGAAAACGTGTTTTGGCATTTTGTGAAATGTTATTGAAATTGCAAGTTGCCTTTTTTTCTAGTATAAGCTCTTAGTGCATAAAAGCAGCTCACAGACATTGAGAGCTGCTTTAAAAAATCTGGGTTTACATGGAGTTTCATATTTTGCATGCTCTGGACTAGGTCAGACATCTTTCTTTTTCATCAGTTACGTCCTATGTAGGCTGTTGTGTGTCACCTCAGGACAAACTGGCCTCACGTCATTACTCAGACTTGTAACGAGTGCAGCAATGTAATTCAGTATTTCTGGGCACTGTGAGGTTTGTACCCTGCAAACTTACTCTAAACTGATTATTGACGAGAAGAACACAGTGTGTCTAAAACCCTAAATAAACAGAAGCCATCTATGTCCATTAACCTAATGGATTACAAAAGGAATCTTGTCTCAGGACAAGAAAGCTAAACAGCATTGAGATAATTTGGTAAAATATTTAGCATTTAGTCTATTTTCTCTGGTGTGCTGTGGCTTTTTTCCAGTCTTCTGTATCATAATGCTGCTCTACCTTAGAGCATTCAAGGATACATAATTCCCAAAAATCAACAGAAATGGCTGCCTTTGAAGCAGCCAAATTAGTCTTAAAAGGTTTATGAGAATGCTGATGCAAGTGGCTATTTTGAATGCGTGAAGTCTTCTAATTTTCAACACCCAAAATGTAAGCTTTTTTAAATAAAGAACATTTTTCATAAGCATTCAGTGATTTGTACTGAACTATATATGTCTCCAAAGCATATGACTTAAACTACATATTCTACAAACAAAAAAATTTCTGGTTAGTAAGCTACCACAAACTAATTTCCACAAGAACTACTACCATCATCTTGATTGTGTTTTTATAGCAGGGAATTTTAGAGGTCCTTGAAATTTGCAAGATTATTTGATTACATAAAAAGGACACTAGTTGTGCCTTGCTCAAAGGAATATATTCTTCCCAGCAATATACTTTTTGTCCTAACAAGCACTACTGGACATTTTACAGCCTAAAGCTCTGCAGTGGTCTCATTTACATAATTACAGTAATTATTGTAAAGTATGCATGACTCTCTTAGGATCGTTTTCTTTTTAAAATCAGTTTTAAAAATCATTAGAGATTGCATATATATTAAAGTACTTCTTCATAAAAGCATGTCTTGCCTTGTAAAGGAATTTAAAACGCTAGATGCATCCACCTGGTCAAAAATCGTTAGTGTTAAAGCTTATTTTGTAATCATTGCTTTTAATTTACTAAGAATTTTAACATCTCTTATAATCCCTCCTTCAATCAGCAGTAGGGAAAATCATAGCCTCCTCTAAAGGCAATCTTGATTTACTACCTAAATTCAGAGGCATATTGAATTTCCAAGTTGGACAAGTAAAAACAAATAGGTTTTATGAGACAATGGCCACCTCCTAGTTCCATAGAGCTTCCCACATTCAAGGCACTAAAGTTAAGACGGCATGTCTTTGGTTTCCTGCAGGAACATAAAAAAAATTCTCTATACCATTTATCAAGTTGTCCAAAAGGCTGGCACACATACCACCTGAAAAAGAGAGATTGTCTCACTGGAAAAACAGCTATTTCCTAGAGAATAACTTTTATTTTGGAGTCCATTAAGTATGACTAGAAAAACATCCTATAATCTGTGCATCAAGTGGAGCAGCCTTTGAAAACTTCCTCAAAAGTACACAGAACATGTACTAGAAGTAAAATCAAAAAGCTCTGAAAAGTGTGGGGTGTTGTAACTATTACTGTATATGGGACTCAGACTTACTGGCTGAACTGAAAGAAGAATAAAAGCTGTGGGCAGGATCTTTAAAAGCAATACTTTAAGGGAAGGAAGGGTGAAGAGTGACCCTAAATATTACCACACTATGTTTTTAGGCTCCTTGCCAAACAGAGAAAATCAAGTTCTGCATAAGCAGAACAGTCAAAAGGTTGATTGATTTAGAAGTGTTTAGGAAATTTTTAGTTCTGAGATTTTTGGTCACAGGGCAAAACCTGGCATGTCAGACTGGAAGCTTCTTTAATACTAAGGTAGAACTAACTTTTAGGATGGCTCCTGCTTCAACCTTAGCTGAGGTTCTAGCCCTACTGGTATTCGGTCACTGGCAATATGGCTTTAGCATTGAAATCTTATCCTTTTTCCCACTTCCCTTTTTCCCCTACAAGGAAAAAAAAATAATAATGTATACAGTAACAATGTAGACATTAATTTACAAAATGAAAACAACCCCACTTACTAGGCTTGGGGAAAAAAAAAAGAAACACCAGAAAAAACCCAAATATCTGTACTGCTATTCAGGGTATTACCAGCCCCAGGTGCAATCTCAGCATGCATCTTCAATCATGTATTGAGCACTTTTTCCAAGAGATTTAATGATGGTGACAATGAATTTTGAAAGTACTACCTATAAACAAGCCTGTAAAGCCAGGGATAGTTAAAAGCAGGCAGAGAAGGTAGATGCCAAACGGCAAGAGTTTTTGAAGTCTGCAAGTTTGAAGAAACAATTATTTGCATGCTGCATTTACTCCTGAGCTTCTGTTTTTATACAAACTACTCCTTCAATTAAATAGTCTAGAGAAAGTCTGTTCAAGACTAATGCTCCACTGCCAAGATCTGAGGACCTAGGACATGACCTCCTTGGTATGGCATTATTCTCCATCATCTGCTCTTCCATTCCCAGACAATACCAGGTATCAAAACGTCCACCAAATGCACCACACCCTAAAAAGACTCTTCCAGATTTCCCCTTTTCATTTCAGCTATAGTATAATGACAGACTGCACAGTGAAGCAGTTTGGAATATCCCTCATGCATAACAAACCAAAGGAAATATAATTAGAGACTCACCAAGACTTTTGACTTTTGCAAGTAGACATCTGTATATGCCATGCAATCCTGTCATCTGAGTATTTGATTAGCAAAACTGATAAAGCTTCATTCAATATTTCATTCATTTACTTCATTCAATAATTCATTACCTCAAAAATAAGTGCTTGTGAATTGAAATATATTAAGACATCTTCTCTTGTGTAAAGGCATGTCAGCTTTTTAGGTTGTCTCATTACTTTTACGTTATAGAGAGTTTCTCAAACTGTAACAATTTATATAGAAGTTTAACAAATTTCAGGTACTCCTTAATTAAGTAAAAATATGACTTTCTTTTTTCAGACTTAATAGAGATATTACAGAAACTCTGAGTTTGCTGTGTCATTTTATGGCAAAACAAGTCATCATGGAAGGAAAATTCTTTGTGGCACTCAAAGCCCTGAAATTTTTTTAAGGCACGTATTTGCTCCATCTCAGTTTGGGGAAGTAGTTTGGACATACTGGTAGGAAAAAAATAGTTTTTGAATGCATTTATTTTTCACTCATGTTTTCCATTCAGCCTCATGGATAGACTACTGTTTGTTGCAAATGATTTCATGGGGAAATGCATTTTTAAAATTCAAATCCTTCTTCAAAGTTTCCAATTAAAGCTGCACATACTCCATTTGTATTTTAATAGTTGTCTAGTTTACGTACTATAACAGATCTAGGAACATAATTAGTGTTGGTTTTCTGACAGCCTAAAGTTGCACAATGCTTGACTTTGGGTATGACAAGGTCAAGTAACATTGTTTCGTTAGATCGAACATTTGTAACTAGCTATCTTGACAGCTGGTGTGCATGCAGTGTTGTCACTGGTCACATTTCTTTTCAGGAGGATATAAAACACCTTAATCCCATTCTTAAACGTACAGTGAAAGAGACAGAGAAAGGAGGAAAGAAGTAAAGAAAGGAAAAAGGAAAAAACAAGAAAAAGAAAAGAACAAGAAAAAGAAAAGGAAGGAAGGAA
>VZRM01002603.1:116059-146531 GCA_013397955.1 Grantiella picta | reverse complement strand
AAGGAAGGAAGGAAGGAAGGAAGGAAGGAAGGAAGGAAGGAAGGAAGGAAGGAAGGAAGCCTACCTTTCAGGAAGCAAGAATGAACCCTCTTAGGAAACTTACTATGCTCCATGCAATTTTCCAAAATTGTTTGAATTGGGTGTGGTCTTTTTCCAGAATACAAGACCAAGAGATATTTGTCATATGCACTTTGAGTTTCCATTTTAAGTCAAAATTAATTTCAAATCATCCCAATGTAATATCTGTAATAAACTCCAAAAGAAAAACAGTTGGCTTTTAAAGTTGATTTTTATTCCAAGGCTTGTGAAATAGCTAAGATTTTCCTTTATTCAAAATAAGGACTGATTAAGGGATAAACAAAAGTGTTAGATGTGATCTACATTCATTTGCCTTATATATTGCAGCAAGAAATAAAGGACATTTACTTCTGCACTGAAGAATACAACCCTTATTTTTATTTATTACATCCATACAAAAAGAGGCTATAAACCAGTTAAGCCAGGAAAAACTATGTGCCTGTTGTTAACTCATGTGTACTGCAAGACCTCTGAAAGTGAAGAATATTAAACTAAAGGCTGGTAAATGTTAAGTTTTAGGAATGACACAAACTTTTTAATCAGTAGATATTCAAATCCATCAGTAGATTCTGTCATGAACTTTCAGGGCTGTTTTACAAATTTAATTCTCACAGCATCAAAATTGTAGCATTCACTACTACTACTCAGGAAAAAGCTACAATCTCACCACAATGTTTAAGAGGGAAGAGGAAGACAAGCCCAGCCCTTTCAGGTACTCATATTCTCCGCAGTCTATGTATAAAACCACTCCTGCAAATCAAGTGGCAATGCTTGGTCTTCACTTTTGAAAGGGGGTTTCTGGGCACAAGGTTAGAAGCCCTACAACAGTTTCAAAAGCAATGTTAGAATGTTTCCAAAAGTAGTATACTAGTGTAGTCTTAATTTGAAAAAAATAAGTCAAAAAGCTGTTATTCCAAAGAGCTCAACCCTATTTTGTAAGCAAAATCATAAAATTACATTGCACTTAATTATTTGATCATATTGAAGTCTTGTTCCTACACAATAGCAAATTACGTTCTGCAAGAGTTTAAAATATTTGCCAAAACCCACAGATAGATAGCTTAGGCCTTTCTTTCTCTTTTGTTACATTGCTCACTGTGCCTGTCATAACAGAGCTTCTGGTTTCTAGCACAGAGATGCAGAACGAACTGCTTTGTGGGCGGGCAACAAAAATGCTGACAAACTTGACCATTTTAAATTACTTTTCTGTAAAACCCTGACTGGAGTGCTCTGCATGTAAATTCCAGCAGCAGCAGCAGTTGCTGCCATAGAAACGGAGTTATTTAGGAAATAATTTAAAGTACTACGTCATATTCAGCCTTTCATGAAAGAAAGCAGACTTGGCAGGAGGATGGGAAGTGGAAGGAGAGATAGAAGGTCTAGGACTTTTAACTGACAAATGAGTTTGTATGTTCCCCGTGTTGACCAATGCATAGGAAATGGTATAAATCAATGCTTTCCTTTGCATAGTGCTTTAGCACTTTTACTGTATTTTTTGTTACAAAATCAACCAACACTCATGAACATCTTCACTGCTACAACTTCATGAGGGTCTTGTCAGCCCATAACTCACCCAGGTCCCTCTGGATAGCAGCATAACCTTCCGGTGTGTCAGCCACTCCTCCCTGTTTTGTGTTACCAGCAAATTTGCTGAGGAGGTACTCTGCCCCATCATTGAGATCACTCTGTAAAAATCCTCCTGGAACACCACCAGCTACTGGCTTCCAACCAGGTTATGTACTACTGATCACCACCCTTTGGTCCTGGCCACTCAATCAGTATTCAGTCCACTCATCCCACTCAATCAGTATTCAGTCCACTCATCCTACATCAGCTTCTCTATGAGGATCTTACAGGGGACAGCATCAAAATCATTACTGAAGTCAAGGTGGACATTTCCACTGCTCTGCCCTAGTCTAGGAGCCCAGTCAATTCAGTATAGAAATTTATCAAGTTGGTCAAGCAGGACTTCCCCTTGCTGAATCCATGTTGACTACTCCTGATTACCTTCTTGCCTTCCATGTGCCTGGAAATGCTTTCCAGTGTTAGTTCTATCATTTTTCCAGGGTTCAAGGTTGACTTGCCTGTAGTCCCCTGAGTCCTCCTTATTTTATTTGAATATAGCAGTGGCATTTGCTTTCTTGCAGTTTTCAGGCACCTCTTGCAGTCAACACAATCAAAGACTGAGTGGCCTTACAACAACAGCCAGCTCCCCAAGCACTTGTAGTTGCCTCCCATCTCAGGACCCATGGACTTATGTACGTTCTGTTTGCTGGAACTTGATCCTCTTTCACCACATGCACCTTTTCCTTGTTACAGATCTTCCCCCTGGTCTCTCGGTCCTGGGATTCCTGAAGGACAGTCTTTACTAGAAAGACTGAGGTAAAGAAGGAGTTGAATATCTCAGCCATTCCTATGTCTTCTGTCACCAGGTCCCTTGCTCTGTTCAGCAGCAGGTCCACATTCTCACCAGTGGTTTTTTTGGTCACTTATGTACTTATGGAAGTCCTTCTCATTGTCTTTGGGATTTGGCTTTCCTAACTCCATGTCTGCATGTTCAAACTGTCTCTGTGTCCCTCCCATGACACCTATCCCTACTTCCACCTTCTGTATGCTTTGTTTTTGTGAGTCAGTTTTGACAGGAACTCCTTTTTCATCCATGCACACTTCCTGGCATTTTTTTGTGACTTCCTACTCTTTAAGATGGACTGCTCTTCAGCTTGGACAAGGTGATACTTGCACATTAATCAGCTTTCTTGGGCCCTCTTTGCTTCAGGGCCTTATCCTGTGGGACTCTGCTGAGCAGATCTCTAAAGGCAGAGAGTCAAAATCTGCTCTCCTGAAGTCCAGCATCGTGATCTTGCTTTTTGCCCTGCTCCTTCATCTCAGAATCCTGAAATCTATTGTCTCATAGTCACTGCAGCCATTCCCAGTCTCAATGAGCCTTTACTTGTGTGTATGAGGTCCAGCAGAGCACTTTTTATTGTCTCCTCGATCACTGAGCTTGGGAAGTTGCTACTTGCTAAGATTCTCATTCATTCCTACTCACTTTTTAAGAAGTTTACACAATTGAAGAGACATTAGCTTCCAAAGGGGAAAGGTGAGGATTATTTAATTCATTTACAACCCTCCTAGCTTGTTAACTCACAAACAGCAAGAAAACAAAATATATTTCTAAATAAAATATGAATATCAGGGTCAAATCAAGAACATGACAGAAAACAAAATGAGAAAACTACAGCATATTCATGTAAACAAATAATACCTCTTCGAAGCACAAATCCATGTGACTCACGACTGGATGCAAGACAGACAAAGAATTCTGTCTGTACCATTTTCAAAGACAAAACATTTATACTTGAAGTGGAGACCAAAATAAGTATTCTGATCATCATTAGAGAAGAGAGGAGTACTTCTTGGGATTTTTTTGAGGACAAAAACTTTTGTGTGAAGTGAGCACTTTTTTACTAGCTGCAAACTCTGCTGAGTTCAAGGAGGCTGTATAGATTGGAATGAAAGCCTATCAGAAGAGTTTGAAGAGTCTGGCTGCAATCTCTCTAGATTCTACAACTAGCTTCCAGCATAAAGTTTTTTGTTTTCCCCTCACACATAAAATATAGCCTCATTCATACTGGAAATAAGAATTATAAGAAGGATGAGAAATGTGTTATTATAAGTACAAATACTTTAACAGTGAACACCAAGTAAATTTAACAGATTCTCACAAGCAATGACAGTCACAGCATACCATAATTCTAAATTCTTATTTGCTACACTGATAGGAACTGAATTTCCATATGCATGCCTCAATTGTTTTTATTCCATCCCTTATACCTCCCATAAAGAAATAACTCGCTCCTAGACATGGTTATGGCAGCTACATCCATGCAAGTCAATAGGGACTCACTTGCCTGCTCACTGTTATGTTTTCTGTAAAAGATATTCTGTATTTCTCACAAGGCATGATTGTTTGCAATAATAATAAGCGTTCTTCTCAAATCTGTTATTACATCACTTGGCCTTTTATATATATTTTAAAAAAGTAATATTTGTGTATGTACACAGAACTCCAAAACCAGCCATATCAGTGGTTGCTCACCTGCTGCAGCACTAGTGTAAACACACACGATTGAAAAATATCCTATTGTCCAGGACAGTCTTGAAAATACTCTCCTGGGTTAGCTAGAAATGCAATGAAAGAGTTAGCCACATCTCACACCTTTCCACCTTCACAACCCCGTACAAGTAATGAACTGTATAAACTCATTCTTAAAAAAACTGTGCAATCCAAATCTACCCTTCAATGCAAAATTCTCTTCTTTTACATACTGCAGACTATTCTGTATCAGCTCTGTCATACACTGAAGGATCTTCTGGAAGGATGCAGGTATCATACGCCTCTTTCTATTTGCTCATTGAGCTTTGTAAAAAATTTGTATCCTCGACTTGCAAAAAAATGAGTCCATAACAGAGGTATTGCTGTTCCATGGGCAGCTGATAGGCAATATGAATGTCATAGTGTGCAATAAGTACTCTCTGCCTTGTTGACATAGGTGTTGACATGCAATATCATGATGACCAGTTTGTCATAACCCTGTCCCTATCTGTGCCTGAACGATACAATTCTCACACAGACCATTTTCTAGATGGTATTTATGCTGAAAACTACACTGCAATGCTTTTGAGGATGTATCATTAGATGCTGTTTCACTAAAACTCAGAGTAAATATACTGGAAATTTCTTGCACTGTTGAGTGTCTGAGAGAGGAACTGGATACCACCAACCCTTGTTTTCCACCTTGTTTAAATTGTCGAAAGATTTACTGTTTCTACATGAAGCATTGCCAGTAGTCACTGACCTTATTAAAACAAGTGTTGGGGATAAATTTTGTTGGTCTAACAAAATTAACTATAAATCCTTGTCCTCACCTAAAAGAAAAAAAAATGGAGGAAAAAGAACCACCAGCCTATTATCCAACCAATTAATTGCATTCCTGTCCAAAAGAATATTCTCCAAGTAATGCAGTCAAAATTTGCTCTTATCTACCAGTATCAAAGATAAGGGAGAATTTTTCCTTCACATCATGAGGCATCATTGCCTTCTGAGACAGAGAACTAACTTAGTTTACAGTTTTAGTAACAAAATTATTTGATTGGCCAAGGTTTTAGTGACAGAACTATTTGATTGACTGTAGACTGCAATACAGACTGTGTCCATTTTTATTGCTTATTACAGCTTTGAAGTATTTTTTCCCTCTCTGTACCATTACAAGCTACAAAGAGAAAAGAACTAATTTACCTTGGTACTAGACCAAAACACCATGTTTCATTGTTATTTCACACTGACATTTCCCAGTATTTTCTTTCTTCCACCACAGCAGGTAAGTTGTCTTTGACATTATAGCATTTTTTGGTTTGGAGTATGCAAGTAGAGGAAGGCCAAAGGAAGGAGAACACTTTCCACAAATCAACAAATGTTTCAAATTAATTTGCTTCAGTCACATTTGTTATCTTCTTTGTATTCAGATGTCTTTAGAAAGTAATTTAATTTTGCTGTCAATAAATAAAGTTCCACCAACTGCAGTTTCATCTACTTTGCATTCTTATTCTCTAGATATGACACATAAATTCAACTATCACATAATTTAAGAGTACAGAACATGCTTTGTGATAACATCAACTCTCATAAAAAGGTTACTGATTCATTATGATTTCTTTCTACAGTTCATATTCTTTTAAAAATTTCTGCTTTTGGTAGAACTTCCATTATAACTCTGATTCAACACTGAATATCAGTAGTTCCTCTCCTCTGTGAACACTAATTTTTCATATGAACATCTAGTAAGTGACTAGAATTAGGAGATAAGGTTTAATAATTACAGATCAGATTTCCATTTGATTTGTTAAAAGGCACTGTAAACAAACCATAACCAAGCATCACAGTTCAGTATTTCTAGGCTAATCCATGGGCAAAATCGGAACACTTCCAACAAAGCATTACTGCATGTCATTCCTGAATGGCCTGCCAGTATGAATGGGAAAAACAGAATTGAGGGAAAAAGAAAAAACAAACATAGAAAAGATGAAAACACTTGAAAGAAGGTAAGAAAAACACCAAATCAGAAATTGATTGTTTAGGGGGGAAAAAAAGAGATCAGTAGACACATTTACATTCAAGAACCAATTTTAACCTCGAAATACAAAATATGCACAGAGAGATATTAACTGTACAGCAATGCCATTGCTTAGTCTATGTTTAACTCATTTGTTTTACCTTTTTTTTTTTTTTTTAATTTGGACAAGATGCAAACACAGTATGTCCGGGTAAAGGAAAGGAAAAAGAAAACGAAAAAGAAAAAGAAAAAGAAAAAAGAAGAGAAGAGGAAGAGGAAGAGGAAGATTATGAAGGTAAATATTTTAAATGGTTCTCAATGTTGAAACTCTAGATGGAATGATATCTGTGACAAAGTATTCAACCACCAACCCAGGAGAAACATTTGTACAAGGGAAAAGAAGTATTTTCTCATTCACTTCAAAGGAGACTATATATGTACACAAAACTCTCCCTGTCAACAGCATCTAGATGAATAGTTTGATATTAATTTTTTTCAAGCCATAGTTATTTTACAGCAGCTTTTTTTCATTTAAGAACGTTGCAAGGGTGACCAGCAGCGGAAGGTAAGTAAGTACACCTTCACCCAAAGATTGGGACACAACGGCCCTAACAATTGGGGTACAAGTGCACAACCATCCCACCAGCTGAGGCTGATTATCTCTGGGCTTTAAAACAATACTGGAAACCACCACAGATTGAGATCTCTTGGAGCCTCTCTCAAAGTGACATTTCCAGGCACATACAGCCTCAGACAGGGAAGAGAGTGTTAGAAAGTATTCATTTATGTTTAATAAACAAATATAATAAAAATTAAGATACTGTACTAGCAAAGCTGCCAAGTCATTCTGAAACAAAAGTAACCTTCTCTAGTTAGGGTAACCTAGATTTTAGAATTTCACAGGAATGTGTAATTTTGTTTGACAGTTTGTCTTGGTTTTGTCTGGGACAGAGTTAATTTTCTGCCTAGTAGTTGGTGGAGTGCTGTGGTTTGGATTTAATACGACAATAACGTTGATAAGACACTGATGCTTTCGGTGTTGTGGAGCAGATCTTACCCTAAGTGAAGGACTTTCCAGTTTCCCATGCTCTGCCAGGGAGCAGATGCACAAGAAGCTGAGAGGCAGCATCATGAGCACAGCTGACCTGACGTGGCCAAGGGGATATTCCATACCAGAGAACACCAGGCTCAGCATGGAAAATGAGGGAGCTGATCGAGAGGGGCTGATGGCTGTTCCAGGGGTTTGGTGTTGGTCAGTGGGTGGTGAGCAATTGTGTGGTGCATCACTTGTCTGTCTCATGTTTTATTCTTCTCTCTCTCTCCTCTTCATTACTACTATTACTATTATTATTGCTGTTGTTGTTGTTATCATTAGTATTATTGGTATATTTTTCTTTAGTTAAATGACTAAACTGTTCTTATCTCTACCCACGAATTTTACTTTTTGTTTTTCAGATTCTCCTCCCCACCAGGGAGGCAGTGGAGTGAGCAAGCAGCTGTCTGGTATTTAGTTGCTACCTGGGGTTTAACCATGACTCTGTTTTAATGCAAAGCTCCAGGAGACCATTATGGCAATGTAATCTGATCTTATATATAACAAAGTACAAAAGAACTTCCTCTAATTAATTCTGCAGCAAGCCTAGGACTTCTAACTGGGATGGAAAGGAAAAAAACAAGCCTCCTGGATCCCCTCTGTCTTCACAAACATTTCTCTCCTCGAAAGAATCTTATCTTTTAACATACATCAGCACTGTTATGAGCCCATTCACGGTACAATAGTAAGAAACTCAAAAATACCCTCAAGTTCCTCTTCAGGACGAGAGCAATATACTTCTTCTTGGTATTTTCAGATCCCAATTAAAACATTGGTTCACAGGCTTTCATGTTGGAGTCAGAATGTTTTAACTGATTTCCCTAAATAGAGTAACTCAGTATCTTTTGTACTTTTTTCTCCTCTATTCTTTGCAAACAGAATGGTATCAAGGGCACCTTGCCAATACATGTTTCCTAATATGAGCAGAGATAAAGACTTCACCAGTTACCTAGATCAGTTAAGTCATGTGCTGCTGTGAATGTGTATTTAGGGAAGAAATTGTTCAGGAGTATTTAGGTCACAAATCCTTTCCATTGGGGCATCTGATATTAGAATTATGGGCATCTGCCATTTAATGTTTGTTCTAAAAGTAGAAACAGCTTATCCTTAATAAGTATTTAGTGTACTGCATATGACTTCGCCAAGAGATTAAATTTCGTAGTTTTTATAGAATCTTGTTTGGATTTTTTTTAACTCAATGCTCCATGGCATATCTATATAAATTCAGAAAATGTGTTCTTATCTTACCAACTAAAAAGAGACCTCATCATAGACTTAGAACAGTGACTGTACCCCTTACTACTATTACTATTGAGAATCTTGTTTGGACTTATGGTTCTTCTTCAAAATGTTGGAGAACTCAACAGCAAAAAGCTTGGACATAAGAAGTGCCTATTATGGGGTGTTTTGTAAGGCAGAGTCCCATTACTGGACAAGGGGAAAACACAGGTGGTGTTGCAAGTGAAGAATTTTAGCATCACATTCACACAGCCTCCCTAAGTAGAGCATAGATTAAAAAGTGATCGCACACTTTAGGCCTGAATTCCACAGACAGCTCCCAAAAACAATGCTGGAAGTTAACTCATCAGAAGCACTGTGAGAGCACAGAAGCCTCATACTTCTTTATACAAAACAGGGAATAGACCAGAAAACTTCTCAGCCTATGAAAGAAAGAGTTGGCATTATTTTTCCAAATATATTTTCACCAATATAAAACACCCGGGGAATAAGCCAACCAAAATTTTCCGTAATTTTAGTGCAAAGTAGAAAATGTACCCAAAGATAAACAACAATAGATAATCTGCATAGAGGGCTGCAGCACTCTTTAAAGTGTATTCAATAGGATGGGTACCAGGAACAGTTCAGTCAGCTGGAACAGACACAAATGGGCTCCACAAGACAAAGATAATAATGAGATATTCTGCAAGAGAATATTAACTAATCAAATAGACAATAAATTAATGCTTGCCTTCTTTAAGAGAAGATCGATTAAGAGGTTCAGAGAGTTATCTACAGAATAGGTTCATTTTATAAGAAAATAACCGGTCACAGCTTTTCCTACCATCTTGGCATGTTTTGGATATAACGTATATTTGGAGAGTGTGGGAGGTCTGTTACTTCAATATGCTTGACAACAGCTTAATATTTTAGAAAAGAGAAGATTCTATACAAGAAATCTTTTGCTATGACAGTGGACAAACAATTATTGTAGAGCCCTGAAAGACTTTTTCTTGTGTTAACCAGGAACTGGTGAGGAAAGAGTTGGTAAAAGAAGCTGTTATTAATCTTTCACCTGTTTGTGCGCACACAATCCTGTTGGCTGAAAATAAACTCAGGCTGGCTGGAGCTTCTCACTTCACCAAGCAGACAAGACCATTACACATTTATCAGAACACCAAATTTGCAGGATACAGAGGCTCAACCTCATCCACTCTCATGAATAACCAGAAAAAGGAAGCTGTTAAACACAACCTGTTTGAGAAAATGTTAAGCAGGGAAAGAAAGAGTAATCAAATTGGCACTAATTCACAGTTATGTGGAGACACACGTAGACACACAAACTCTGCAACAATAACTAAAATTAGCCTATTTGTAGCTGCAGCCACTTTCATGTTTTAAAAAGGTGGTCTGTTTCCCAGTTCTGCAAATGCACACAAAGAGAGAATATAGTCCTGATGAAAAGCCATTTCCAAGAGTTTTAGAGTACGTTATTTTTGCATAACAGTTCTTTTGGAAGGACCCCACCCACATACTAAGAAATTCAGAAGGAGTTTACCTATTTGGAACATGGTAAGATGGAGCAAGATAGAAAAAGCAGGGAAATTAAGCTCTGGGAAGGATAATGTAACCAACAACAAGAGTATTATGCTTTGGATGTTAAGATGCACCAAGACACCAGTGGTCCTATGGGCCTTACATTTCACAGGAAGGTGATAAGAAGACAAAAATTTAGCCACTTACCACTAGCTTCTACTAACAAAACTTATTATTAACAGCACAAAAATTTGAGTTGTAAGTTATCTCTAGGCCTGTTTATTAAATCATCCAATTAAAAAGCATTTTATCCTCCTCTTGCCTCCTGGTGCAATGAAGGCAGATTTGCTGAAGAACTGTTTCCAAGTTTGCAAAACAATACCATCAGTCCTCGAGCAATAAAACCCACACGTCATGGCTGTGGAACCCTGGAAGCACATGGGAATCACTATACAGTAAATTACAATTCAAAATAGATAGTATGGAGCTATGTTTTTGATTTGTGATGATAACAATGTTGATAACACAGGGAGGTTTTGTTTACTGCCAAGCAGCATGGGCACAGCATCAAGGCTTTTACTGCTTCTCACCCCACCCCACCAACAAGTAGGATGGGAGGGTACAAGAAGTTGGGAGGGAACAGAGCCAGGACAGCTGACCCAAGGGATAGTCTAGACCACACAGCATCATGCTCATCATATAAAGCTGTGGAAAAGGAGGGAGGGATATTAAGAGTGATGGCATTTGTCTTCCTAAGTCACCATTGCAAATAATAGAGTCCTGCTTTCCTGGGGATGGCTGAGCACCTGCCTGCCCATGGGAAGTGGTGAACGAATTACTTGTTTTGCTTTGCTTGTGCACACAGCTTTTGCTTTCCCTGTTAAACTGTCTTTATATAAGCCCACGAGTTTTCTTGTTTTTACCCTTTTGATTCTCTCCCCGATCCCTCAAGAGAAAAGAGAGAGTGAGCAGCTTTGTGGGGCTTAGTTGCCAGCTCAGAATAAAGAACAGCCCTTGTTATAAAAATCAATGATAAAACTATCACCTGGATAATCTTCCTGCTGTGTGTTTAAACGACTTGAAAAGTACTCTGTGTCCTTGGAATAAATTGACTCAAGTACAAGAGTACAAAATGCAAGATAAGAAGAGAGATCAATAGAGTAATGTGCAGGTAAGTAGGTAAGCCAATAGATACTTATCAGTGGTAAAGCAGGTAGTTAAATATAAATACAACACAGCCTAAGATGAGAACACTGATAAACTAGAATGATATCAACCACTAATTTAATGTCAGTTAGTACACCTGCAAGAAAGTCATGAATCAACAAATGCTTCCATATGCAAAGCAGCATTAATGAAAATAATTATCAACAAAATTTGGTTTGTATCCAATAAACAAAGCACAATTAAAATTTCTTTAAAAACTCAATTTTAAAATACCAGTTCTGTTAAAATGTGTATCATCTACTTTATAAAACACAGACAATTAACATTTGGACAAAATAGGAAGAGATTTTATTGTAGTTTGGCAGCTGGATGAGGATCCTCCATAGGGAAAAAAATGACCAAAACAAAAAACAATCCGTTTCTGGTGCATTCAATTTCACCATCTCCTTGAGTACTGAAATTATTTCAGAAGGAAACTAATGAACCTCCAAATCCATACCTCTAGCGGTTGCTCCCACCAGCATAAAGGCCTGCATTCTTCAACTAGAAAATCTTGCCCTGTGCTTTGCTTCTAAGCCAAACATTCTGCAGTGCAAGAGAGGGTATAAAACCAGATCATGCTGAAAGTCAGCTCAGCAGCATGGTAAATTGTATCTGTTAGTTGTTGTGTCAAAGACTAACGCCGTGGGCCGAGGAGGGGTGGAATAGGCCTCTGCGTTTACCGAAAGTGTCTCTAAGGCTATTGAGAGATCACCTCAGCCAGCACTGCCTGGTGCTGTACAGAAAAGCCCTTCTCACACCCGAGCCGGTGTAAGGCACAGATTCTCACTCACCCAGAGAGCTGGATAGCTCAGGCGTTACCAGAGACAAAGAACTCAGAGGCTCAGTCAGCTGGATGTTCCAGATGTTTAATCTGAAGGGTTCCAGAGTGAAAGAGGGCGATCAGCCCCAGGTGACTCCAGATATAGGGATCACCTGGGGTCAGGGGAGAGGAGGCGGGGGGAATACCACAGCCAATGGGGAGGAGGAAGGGATGGACTCAGGGGTTAGGTTACAGTTTGGGGAAAAGACCATTTTGCTCTCCAGGGGGTGTACTGACTAGGGTGTCTCCCACCAGCGAGATACTGCTGTGCTGGGACCATTTGGCTCCCCAGCAGTTCCTGAGGTGGTATTATCCACCACCACAAAAGACAAATTACAGAGTTTGCCTTAACTGAACTACAGGAAGGTTCTAAAAATACATAGCCATGTAGTCCTACTAATGAATGGATCTGCCTTACCATTTTGGCAACATAAATGCTCAGCAACAGTCTGTCTCCTGCGAAGACTTAGAGAACCAGTCCTGATACTAAAACAACAGTAAAAACCCCCCAAACAAACAACAAAAATAACCAACCAAAAAACCACACTGAAAAAACCCACTCCACCCCCCCTAAAAAGAAACCCACCTTCAGATGACTTAATGGAATACAAGAATAGTTTGGGGTGGAAAGAACATTTAAAGGTCACCAAACTTATTCTGATCTATGCAATGTTATTCATATTTGTCAAATTTTACATAATCATTAATGTGCAATCAGGAAAATGTTTTATTATTTCCTACTAACTGTGGTTCAGAATACTCCCTAAAAGTGTAGTGCCAAAACATGTTTTGGCAGTTTTAAAACTTGAGCACTCAGTCAGAATCTTGTGTTTTGAGCTGCCATTACTAATTTTTTTTTTTAATTTTATTCTGTACCTGGGATACTCAAATAGTAGACCTCTTTCAAAAGCATACACTTGCCTGTGTACTAACAGTGATCAGTCACTAACAGAGTTACAGGAATGCCTGTTCCAAGAAGTAGTATTGAAATACCTGTTCCAACAGGTAATATTTAAACATTTCAAAGTTTATGATGATCAAGGACTGAAATGGTGACTGCAAGGGGTCACACAGAGACACATAAGAAAGAATATAAGCTTGAAACTTAAGGGTCTCCTAAACAGAATAACAGTCAAGATCTTTACAGCAACTGAAAAAAAGAATAACAACAATGTGGTATCTTTGATAGATCAAATTGGAGTAACAAAAGACAGTGCTCTTTTGACAATTTAATTCCATAAACATGTCCACCTCCAAGCACAATAATTCTGTATAATAAAATAAGATTATAATATTGCCCAATTTTTTTTTTCCATGCTGTTATCATCAATTCATTCCATTAGTGCTTGCAAAAAATCACATCGGTTTTTAGGACACCTGCACTGATAAGGGTATGTATTTCAAAGCACAACCACAAGTTTACAGCTTAGTTTTCAATCACACACATAATTCCTCTAAAATAAAAACATTTTTAAAAAGTATTAAAGTAATGGAAATAATTTCAAAACTTAGTGCAGCCTTGGAACTCCATTTTAAAACTGGAATTCTTATTTCAAAGATGAAAGAAAATAAACACACCTCCTTTGAGGGACTATGGTTGAAATTGGTCATGAAATCACGTATCGAATATTTTCCTCACCTTTCTGCATATTAAAAAAGTCTCATTCTGTTCAAAGATACTCCAAAAAAGGCAAAATTCAGAAACTGCAAATTCCATTTAAGGAACAGTGGATGGAAATGTATCTCAGACATTACCACAGCACTTTTAAGCTGTAAGATCCAACAGTACCCTGCAGGAAAAAATCAATTTGTCAGGCTGTGATATAAAAGGCGTTTTCTCTTGCCATATTAGTGAAGCCCTGACAATCCAAGACTCTGTTCATCTGAACTATAACGTCTGGTGGGCACTTCAAGACAGGAAAATACATGGACAGCAAAAACTAAAAAAGGCCCTTATAGACTATTATTAAAATAAGCCGAGAGAGATCTTCTTGCTAGAATTTCCACTTCTATTGCTTAAAAAGTAACAAACAGAAGTCATTGGCTGCAGTGGTTAAGAAGACATATGGCTCCTCCAGAGCTTCTATAAATATCACTTGCAATTGTTACTTGATTTATTGAGTTGTAGCTTTCACAGCAATATTGCTTGATTAGTATAACAAGAAAACATGTATTTTTGCACCCTCACAATGGAATTGGAATTCTTAGCCTTTCTTAAAAATACTAAATGATGACAGAATGCACTTGAAAACAAGAAAAGTTATGTGCAAATAAACTGCTTTTCATGGATATTACAATTCAAGAGCATCAACACTGTCAGCTGAGATGCTTCAATTATTCTGGGCATCAACAACTCTCATTTTCAGTGTCTCTCATTAATACTGTAAATGTTATTAGTCCGAAAGGATGTTCAAATTATGTCCAAAATGACTCTGCTTCTGCTTTTTATTTAATAAGGTCTTTCTCTTACATTAATTTAAGATGATTGCAAAGTTCAAACTACTGCAAAGTCAGGCATCAGTTATAAGACCTGAGTGGAAGAAAGGGGTAATAATCATTTATTTGCTAAAGGTCATGGTTTTTAGTAGGGCCTCTTAGATTACTCACCAAGACTATAAGCCTGCACAAATGGCTATTTTTGGATAACAGCTACAGATTTGACCTGTTATATTTACCTCTGTTCTACTGGTAATGTGTAAGTGCTGTGTTCTGGTGCACAGATTGTAGACTATGTAAGATTTAGAAGAAAAATCCTGTGGCTCTCTCATTACTTTAGAAAAGGCAAAAATTTAGAAGCTTTAAAGTCTGTAATATTTACAACTAGCTAATTTGTCTTCTTTGAAAACTGTTATAGGGGACTTTTGGTAACATACCAGCCAAATTGACAATGAGCAATTAATTACCAAAACATTATATCTACATGTATCAGTAAATACACAGATTTTCTATTGGATCATTGTTATTGCACAGTAAACAGTTCAGTCACCCTAATACAAGGGGATGACATGGATGCCCTAATAAATTCTTACTTATGCTAAAGAAGCTGAAATGTTGTTAAAGAAATGTAGGGATCTTTTTACAGAAACCCCCAAAAGTTCAAGCAGCAGATAATAGCAAACAGTTTTGCTGGTACTGGCAAAGGCTGACACCTGGGGTCCAGGGCTAAAAGCACAAATCATATATTGTCAAATTCCTGGTGAAGGAATGCAAACTTAGGAGCTGGGTAAAACAAACCCTATATAGTAAAACTCAGATATAAAATGGAACTTGGGAAGCAACAAAGAAAGAGCAAGCAAGATGATCATGTTAGCAAACACAAAACAAGAAGTAGAAGATGATCCAAGAGCAATGAGGAAGAAATGTTTAACATCAACATTATACTGTTTCTATCAGGACGCAGATACAATTCTTCACCATCCTTCTAGAAGACAGCTTGGCATTACTGACCCTAGGACCCTAAAGAGCCTAACACCAGAGAAAGGAATGGATACTAAATAGCTTGTGTTTGAGTTTTAGCTCTAAAAATTTTTTTTAATTGACAATAATAGGATAATTAGGGATATAGATTTGAGTGTCTGTGTGGACTATTAGAATGGGACAAATAATAACTCCGATTAGATTGCTAATACTTTAATTAGACTAAGAAATAAATCTTGGCTCTGTATATCAGGTGCATTGTTTAGTCCACATAAACTGTATGTGGTGGTTAGTTTGGTTCCTTGCTCAGGGAACATGGCTTAAATTTCAGTGCATTAAAATCATGTAAATTAAAGGATTCATTGGATTTTCATACTGAACTGAAGCACTGAAAATTGAACTAACGATGCAAAAATAGATGTCCGATGGCTCAGAGAATTTTTTGTGATTGCAGAAAAAAAGTCTTGGTCAGTCTCAAACTGTAATTTGTCATACATCTTTCTTGGACACAGTCAGAAATTGCAAAAAACCCAACATAGCATCAGACTTAAAATCATGATCTGTCTAGGACCATGGCTCAACCTCATTAGCACACAGAAACGTCCTAACAAAACTATTTAAAAGGGTATTGATTTTAGTGTCACGACTCTAAGTTGCCACTTATAATAAAAAAAAAAGCTCACAGCTTCTGAGAAGTAAAGATGTTTTAGACAAATACATAGATTTAGCACCATGGATTTTAGAACTGACATATTAAGGTGCATTTAATGTTATTTTTTAAAAGTTTATGAAAAGTGAAAAAGCAACTGGACACTAATCCAGAGTGAGGAAAATATTTTATATAATTGGAAAAGCTATTCATTTCAGAGCACAACTTAGTCAAAGCTAGAATATCAGAATACCCAACAGGGGTGCACATGTACTAGTGCAACAGTTTGGGGAATTACATCCTGCTGGCAATGGCACAGATGTCGATAATATCAACCTTAGGGAAAACAAACAAGCAAACAAAAATACACCACCAGAAAACCACCAACCAACCACATGACTGCCAAGCAAAATGAACAAATATGCCACTTGATTTGCAAGTATACTCATGTTTCACAGGAATACTGTGTATGAAGCTGCATAGGTTCCTTCAAATTATCACTATCCATGTTAAACTTACTCTTTCCCTATGAAAGCAAATTGAAAGACTGCTTCAGCATCATGAATGTTAGGATATACTGCTGAAATAAACAATTACAATATCTGTTACAAAAATCAAAGCTTGGGGTAAATAGAACACGGATTAACATTCCTTTAGCTACACTCATCATGACACTTATTCAGTGTTCTGACTGGTTTTAAAGTCCTGAAAAACAAAATCTCACAAACATGGCTCCACACATCAGTTACAAATATCTTCTGGGTTTTTAGTGGCTAGGAAAAAAAAAAACCCACACAAAACAAAAACAAAAACAAAACAAACAAAAAAAAGACAAAAAAACCCCAAACCACCCCATGTGTTTGGGTTCCATAGAAACACATATTATTTTGAACACAGCATTTATAGGGGTTACAGAGTGAGATTAGGATGCAGTGGTTATAGAGCATAAAATGTCATTCTGTCAATAAAGGTCAGCACTTCCATCATTCTTACTTCTTTCAGTACATGAGTTTCCCCTAGACAATTTACAGGAAATTGAAGGGAAAATAACCAAATCATTGGAAAATTTGTTAAATATGCCATCTGGTCTTCACAGATAGGCCTGTACTGTAGGTCATGTACATCTCCTTTCCTCTGTCATCACTCACTGAAGAATTAGCAGCAGGTAAAGAAACAGAAGAAATTACTGTAGAAAGTATATTATCAGCACACCTTGTGGAGATTTAGCCACTCTATGTCCACTTACACTCCACTGAGAGACAAAGTTTTCCAGGCCAATGAAACCTCACTCAAAAGGGAAACCAAATCTGTTAGTCAAAGTCAAAGTTTTGATCTGTAATGGACCACAGTGGTATTGTGACAAATACCTGCAAAAATATGTATCAAAAAAATAAGGCAATAATGGTTATTGCAAAGCTGCCATCACTATACTATACAATGTCCAAAAATACAATTAATCTTATCATCAGTGTGCCTTCATAATCCACCTGAATTATCTCCAAACTTGCAACGGGAAACAGGCAGAGAACTACAACCATTTTGTCAAAAAGGACAGCAGAAAAATAACTCATATTCATTTCTGCACTACCTAATTTTTAAATGCACTACTTGATTTTAGATACTGTCCTTGCTCTTAAGCAAACACCATTCTGGTAACATTACAAGAATTCTGCAGCCATATGGAATATATAGTTTTTATAGCAACACACAAATCAAGAGTTTCTGTTGTTCCAATATTCCTTCTTAGAGAAGTGGGAAGGGGTCGTTTACTTTTAAGATAAATGCTGTTTCACATATTATTTAAAATAATACCCACCTTTTACTATCTGTATCCAGAGTTAAGCACAAAGTGCCTATATGCCTTGCTGCTCACTCAATATGAGTTTATGAGTTTATAATAGTTTATTCAAAACTATTCATCAGCACAACCTAGACAACTTTTCTTCTCACACTTTGAGTCTCCCCCTGCACGATCACTTTCAGCCTTATAGGGAGAAATCAGCTGTGATCTGACATTAGGACAGTGATGTAATAGAGCAATCACCCCAAATCATCCTAGCCTTGGCAGAGAGTATGGCTACTGTTGAATTCTAGTACAACATGCTCTCTGCCACTGTTTTGCCACTGTGTTCTAATGCAGATTACGTCCTCCAGACACCATTCATCTCTTTCTTCAGGAAAAAGGTGCTATGCTGGCTAATGCCTATTTTGTCCTTTATTCTCACTTGTCAGATGCCAATCACTGCAGTAATAGCTGATGTTACAATTGATACATCAATTGTGAAAGCTTATTTAGCCTGCAGTAGGACCAAGTCATTCAAAAATCATCATCATATTTCTTTGTTTTGAAGGGAAAATGGAAAACATTATATTTTTTCTAATGTTTAATCTAATTCATTCTACAACATAGCCTATTACAATGGAAAACAAAAATGCTGGATTTCGCACCTCTAGCACAGCACCACCAAAGCCTGAGCTAGTAACAACTTCTGTAGTAGCACTCCACCAACATAGAAACCTTGGAGTACTACTTTTTAAGGAATTAACCTTACTAGCTTGAGTGAGAACAGCAGTTACTCTGCACATAGGGCCACATAAATAAGGCAAAATTGCCTCTCTACTTCTACAAGGTAAATAGGAAGGAACCTAGCTTAAATATATGTGTATATATATATATATACATATAAATATATTAGAGGCACTCTCGCCCTCAGCTGCATCTACTACAGGTTTCAGACATTCAAGGGTGTCCCCAGGACAGGCAACAATACATTTCTAGCAACATTCTGAAGTCTAAGTGGCAAAAACATAAGCACATAAACAGTTAATCTTGTAAGTACTATTCAAGATACCCTGGAAAAAGAATAGGGCAAAAATGTATCAATGCAACCAACCACATGGCTATAACTTAAACCAATGCCACTATCTTCCCATCAGCCATGGCCTACTCAGCTAAAATACATTTCCCATGTCTATTTGGATTATATGCAATGGTCAAAAAGGTGGGATATGGGAGAAGAACGAGAACATAAACATATTTCTTCTTGCTAAGACCTGTCAAGATAAGGAAGAATAAAACCACTGATATTTGGACCAAACCATGTGAGCGACTAAATTTGGAGCAAGTTGCAGTTCTATTTTGGTGATCCTCAAATACTGTTTTGAAGGTGATACAAAGACCATTCTGTGCATTGAGGGAAAAAATGAAAATTATCTAGTCTCAGACATTTCTGACTGTTCTCTCCAAATCACTTCACCACCTCTTGTTTTATACTTAGACTGCAAATCTTATGCACAAAAATTATCCTTTCAGTTTGCCAACAGAATGCTAAGTCCAGCAGCCTCCTGTGTGTAACAAGAGTGCAGACAATTAACCAGAGTGTTTAGACAGACTGACGAACACATGGGGACAGTTGAGACTTCCTACCCTGGAAACTGCAGAACAAGGATCAATAAATTAAAACCCTTGTCAAAAGACTTGATCAACAATTTGACTGGGGCAGCAGCACCAACATCAACAACTAGCATGGCTGATGTCTTTATGAGACTAACATTCATCGTTTCCTCACGAGACTCCCTCTCAGCATCCCAGTGGGATGTGTTCCCTATCCAGGAGGAGGAGCACCACCTAGTGAAGATCCAGCAATGTTTCTTAAAGCACCTGCACAATTCTGGTGGTCCCATTCAACCCTGATTGTCTTGCCATATTCACCAGCCAAAGTAATTGGTGGTACAGCTCACACAAATACAATGTACTGCAAGTTACAGAAAGATGCAATGCTCCATGCCTCACACTCAGCACTTTGCCCTTGAACCTACTCCATATTCTTTAATACTGCCAAAAGTGACCAAGAATAAACCCCACACAATGATCTACTGAAATTAACTATTTCACAGGACACCAGGGGTCAAATTCCTGTTTGAAAAGGAAGCAAGTAGTGTAGATCTTCAATACATTTTAAATTAAATATATATCTAAGGATAGCAAGTGAAAGCCCTGTGCTTTGTCCTGCACAACAGCATGTCTCATTTTCCATAATTTAAAGCGAGAGCTGCTAGACTTTGCAATACAGAACTAGAAAGGATTGTCAGGTCCAGTATCCTGGAATCAAAGTTGGCCCTCAGTTTCTGGAGCAAAAAAGATGTAAAGCAAAAGAATCCCATAGACAAGAGTGCTGGCTATGGCTTGCATCACCAGCCATGCACCACAGTGTCTGTTAAAGGCTGATGGCATGGCAGCTACAGATGCATCACAGATAAATACAAGTACAGCTACATAAATAGAACATTTCCACAGGCTTTTCTTCTGAACGTACCTCAAAACGAGACACAAACACTACCCCAGGACAGTGTGTTCCGTAAACTGCTGAACATGAACATCAACATCCAAAAATAATGCTATAGAAGAGGAGTTGATGATAAAGAGAACCCAAGATCAGAACAATTTTTGTCCATTCCAAACAAACCTAAGCGCTTCAGGCCACAGTTGTCTATAAAGCAGCACACTACTTAAACTCTGAAAAGATCTTCCTTTAGCAGAGGTGCTATTCTTGCAGTACAGATTTTTAAGAAATGAGCACAGATAAAGCACTGTATCAGTCACTCATCTTTTCAACAAGCCAAAGGTATTTATTCTCACTTTTGGAAACCAAACCAGTGCATTAACTTCACTGGGCATTAGTATTACTCCTCTAATGTGATGGACATGGATATGCCCTCCAGATCACAGAAGGCAGAATCCAAATATTTCATGCAGGTAGTGTGATGATTCCACCAAGTCACAGATGTGATTTATGAAAGACTACTAAAAACCTTTAGCTCGTAGTGACTTCAATGAAATTTTTTGTTGCTTAGTAACTCTTAAAGAAACAGAGACATTTGAAAACTAGCAATGCTGTGAGCAGCTGTATAGAACTCATAGTATTCTGGTTGCCTAAAACTGCATACCAATGACTGTAGTACTTTACCATCTAATGTAGTACTTTGATGAACTTAAGGTATTCTATACAAAGACAACAGTTATCTTCACAGAATTTCATGAGACTTGTTTAATTATACCACACTACCTATTTAGCAGATGATATAGCCAAAATAAACTACTCATAACATACAGAAACTTTAGTATAGCCCTATATGATAGCATTCTGTATTCATGTATTTTCTACTAAGAAGCCATCCTGTTTCACAATTTTGAACATATGCTTGCAGCACTAAAAATGCTAACATCAGGGGTTTTGTGGTACAGCCACAAAATATTCTGTATTTTCTCCTCCAAAAGGTCAGAAGTGTACAACATAAAGAGAATTCTTATTGTAAAATACCTGCCCCAAGTTTTCATAATTTTTAGGGTTATTATTGAGCTTTGTTAGTCTTCTTTTTGGTATTGATTCTACATCAAATGCAATTGTATGGCTCCTGCTGATATCAAGAGATCCCATGAATCCACATCTGAGGGCAGAATCTAGCTCACAGAAGATTAATACCTCTTGCAGTCTCTAGTTCAGAGAAGTGTAGGTGTTAAGCACTAATATGTCTTTCAAAAGGCATTCAGTAAACTGCTTATTCATCCTGATATAAAAGGAAATCAGAAAAACCGTAGTTTTCCATCAGAATTAAGAGTGCTTTTAAACACCAGCTAATTGAAATATTTCAGTGCAATTCATTTTCATAACATGGAAGACAATGTACCATAGTGTTACATCACTTACATGAGATATTGTAAAAAAACTACTATATATTTACATACAGATATTATATATATTTAAATACAACCAGTTGGTCATGTCTATTCAATTATGAGTCAATAATCAACAGGTTCCAGGGCAATCAGGGCAATCAATAGAACTCTGCATGGCTAGGAGGATATGCATATGCATATACACACATGTACATTCACATCATACAGCCATCTTCATCATCAAGAGTAAGTGGAAGAGAAAGAAAAAAATTCCTTTGGTGTTACAGGGAGCAGTTTTCACTTTCAGACAGATAATCCTTGTACATCTGAACTGCATTTTGAGAGATCCTCTGTTTTTGCTGTCTCTTTCTCTATGGCACAATCCTTACCTCCTAGAACTTCACACTACATTAGTCAAAAGGCATTCAGCACAGGTCAGAGAAAGAAAGCAAACACACAACTCCAGCAGAAGTGATGCAGAAGAGCTAACACATCTTCAAAATTCCCATTTTAACCAGTTTTGGTTAAAACAGTACATGAATGCCAGGAGAATAATCATTTCACTGTGACGAATAAATTTCCATCCAGATGGTTCTTGGTGCTTATTCAGCCCTTGATTGAGGTTTTTCAGATTTAAACCAGCACATGCTTGATATGAATACTATATGATAAATTCTTAGAGTCTTCCCAAAAAGGACTTCTCATTTGAATGACACCATCAATCTAATAGACTTCAGTATCATTTAGCAGCTATCAAGATGACCTCAAATGAGTAGAAATAGTACGACTAAGAATCTTGAAAACTAGGCCTCTTCATCAGGAAAATACGGATAAAATATACATTACAGTGTTATCTTTCCAGTTTCTATTCATCAGCAATAAACTGTTAGCCAGAAGTATATTTGAAGGAATAACAGTAAGGTAAAGACAGTAAGAGAAAGCAAGAGTGATGTCTCTGGTTTTTGATGCCCTGACCACCTTCACAGACAAGGCAGCTTCTTTAAAACTAAGCCTATAAAACTGTCTTCTCAGAGACACATGGAGCATTACAAACAAACTGAGAAAGACCCACCTGATCAACGCCTGATAAAGGAAGCTTTCAAACAGAGACAAACACACACACACGAGCACAAAACCAGCTACAAACTTTAGGAGGCTAAATAATCCAAATGCCACACTCCCACTCCTGTCAGTTAATAAGCCTGCATGTTCTCTATGAAAAGCTTCCCCTGACAGTTGCAACGGATTTAAGAGATGCTCCTATAGCTGCTCCTGCAGCTCTGTTTCTTGGCTCGCCTGCTTTCCTGCACTAACCCAGGCAGTTCTCACACTCCAAATGAAACTGCAGTTCCCAACTCTGCTTCTCAGACAGTTCAGCTCCAATATTCCCTGTGGCTTCCCAGCCAGCCTCATTCCCACTATATCTATTCCAGTTACTCTTATAACCAGCACGTACTTTAATAACTAGCTCAACTTTTTTTATCTTCAGCTTTTATTTGAAGCTGGTGGCAATCTCTTGCCAAAAATCAAAACTCTCAGCTGATCACTTCACCATGGGAAATTGCACATATACTTTTTCTTCAATGCATCATCATCTCAAATTTTCACCTGAAGATGCTTCTCTGAAGTGGTCTATTTCTGCTAGTACTAAGACACCATCAAAGATTTCTCCCCTTATATATTTTTGTAAGGTTCATATTACCACTATTAAAATCCAGACTTTTCTTGCCCTACTACTGCAATCTGTTTTCATTTAAAAAAAACCAAACAAAACAAAACAGGAATAATGGAAGCCATACCAGGTAGTCTTTTGCACTCATAGCCCTAATGGCTCCCTCTTCTGTGGAAAGTAGTTTGCTCTTTTTTTACCAAAACTAAAAAGGATTTTTAGCTTTTCCTCTGCTCTGACATGTCACTGTCACATCTCAGTTTCGCCATCTGTAATGCAGAAAACAACTCTTCATATCTCTTTCACAAAAGCTTTATTTTTCAGAGTCATAGTTGAAAACCAGCTATTGTTCACACTCTATAATACTATATACCTGCACTATTCACCTTTCCGCAACACTGTGAGAAAAGTTTTAACACATGTCAAAAACAATAAATATATTATGCTGTCTATTTTGATTTGTTCTTTCTAGACTGAACCTGGAATTTTTTTTTCATAGCTAGTGGCAATCAAGACCAAAACGTCAAAATCCTTAGCTGACCATTTTACTGTGGAAATTAAGCCAAATTTCTTCTCTTTTGTCAGCTTTTACAAACTGACTTGAAGAGGTGGGTGTAGTGTTTGCTATACTAAAAGTTACAACTATGTTTCAATGGGTTTGAGATTCCTGTATGGGGAAAATAGCATATTTTAAAAATTTGTATTTATATGCAAGTATTTTATTGTATTTAACAGTATAGTTGATATCAGCTTCGAGGGGGATCTGTCAAATATTATTATATGATAGAGGTTACTATAAAAATTCCCACAGTCCACAAAAATGTTGTAAGCCTGTACTAAAAAAAAAAACAAAACTCCAAAACAAACAATTTCTGCCTCGATATTGCACGTCACTCTCAATAGCATCATTGTTTCCATAGCTACAAATGTAGACTGCTTCAAAGGAAAGAAGCAGAAAAACTAAAAATGACAATGTACAATCAAAACAGGCACACACATTTTTCAGACAGCACATGTGGGATGGAGAAAGGAAGTAACATGGTGGCACAGAATGCTGTGGGATTTTTGCATTTGACAGTAATGCCAGCGATACGAGCACATCAAGCTCAGAACAGTAAGAAGCAGTAAACCTCTCACTGCAGTATCACTTGATGTATTTCTACACCTAGTGGAAGGAAGTGGAGAACAGAAAGGATGGAAAATATCATCAGAAATCACCAAAACAGGGCAAGTGCCCCTTTCACAGATCTAGCCACCTGCAGACTCAGACACATTTTTCTAATCAGGTTTCTTTGGAATTTGAAGTCATTCTATATAGTTGTGAAGACAATCAAATCCTTTATAGTACTTTTATCACAAATGATGACAAAACAGATGTGCTACATCTAGCACTAACTATAACCATTCCAGAAGAGGATGTAGCAAAGTGAATCTGCACAGAGGATAGATAGAAAATATGAGGGTGATAGCATAAAGGGAAATGAAAGGGACTCCACAGCATCTAGCAACTATTCTGTCTATCTCTATTAAGTTCCTGCTCTCTAAATTTCCCTATGCAAAAGGTTACTTCACTATCAAACAGCTACTGCAGGGCTACAACATCCTCATAACTTACTGGGTAGGAAGGTAAATTTTTTTCTTCCTACAGCAAGAATTCCTGAGATTCACAAATGTGGACCTTTCCCCATCAATTCTATGATGAGTGTTGGAATAAAACCAAGACCATCACCCAGATTCACACCAGTGCCACTCTTCTTCTCAAAAGAAGAAACAGCATAATCTGGAGGAATACTCTAACTTAATACATAAATTTTTTTAAAAATTTCTAAACACACTAGAAAAAAGACATTAAAAAAAAACCCAAACCAAAACAAAACAAAACAAAACCACACTACTTATCTCTAGTACCATAGAACATCCTGACTTTCACGACATAGTAACAAACAAGATGCCTCCATAGATTGTCATGGCATTTTCAGAAATGTATCGTATCAGAGTGATTCTTCCCTTCTCAAAGTGAGTGACAGCACTTAGAAAAATCTACCTAAAATGTTCTTAGTTATCTGTGATATCATTTTCTTCGAATCATCTTTTTTAGGGGGTTGACAAAGGCCACATGAGAACACAGTATAATCTGCAGACTGCACTGGAAGTCGTCTCTGATGGAAGCAGAAGAGAGGAGAGTGGTTATTAAAAGATGGTGTCACTATTTCCTCAGATGTTGTCCCTACACTGCTATTGCCCATTTACAACATTGGAAAGTATAACACTTTGGAGGCACTGTTTCTATGAAGAATATCAGATCACAACGAACTAAGGAGTTTGAGATTACAAATTCAGCCCTTGCTATACATGAGTACTGGCATACATGACCTTCCATAATTATCACAGAAACAGAACACCTCATTACCTTTATTAAAATATTGAAAGCCCCACTGTTAGCGATTCTAATCAGACTTGGCAAAAGCTATTTAATACTTGGGGCAGTGAAGAAGGTAGACAGCCAAAATCTCAGTCACAAGAATACTACCTTTCAGACAAGGCTAATCTTATTTCTACAAAGTAAAGTTATTAGTTCTCAAATGAAGCTAGTTCAGACAGCAGTGCAATAACTATTAAATTTGCAAATCAGACATCCTAATACTTGCAGCATATGTTTGACTAAAAAAGTAAGCAAAGCACAGACCAGAAAGATAAACAAAGGTTTAGCAAGACCAGCAGTAGGTCTAAAATAGAAGTTCCTCACAGACAACTCTTATTCTTTCAATTATTTTTGCAGTGATTTAAAAAGAAGGAAAAAAATAAGGCATGTCATGCTCTGAAACTTGGTATAGCTTTATAGTATGGGCCTTCTACTACATCTCAAGTTTCTTCCTTAAGACCTAGCTCGCAGCAGCAAGCCAGTTTTGACAAAATACGAGATTTCTGCATGAGCAATTTGTGATGTTAAAATACTATGTATTCTAGTCTCTTATCTCTTTTAAATGCTGACTGGAAAGGACTCTGCTGGAGAAGTGAAAGGAGGGGTTTTACATTTTTCGTATTTGCCTCAGGCTACCAGCAGAAAAATTCAGGACTTTTTCTAAGGTATGTCAGTGCCAATGATGTGTCACATGTCATTACTTTATAATTAGGCTGATAGACAAAAAGAATAATGCAGCTGACATTCTATTAAAACAAAAATTATTCCCCACGGCACAAAAAGACTGACACAAGCATCTTAAAAGGCACTGTAAAAATTATATAGGGAACTATTTATATGTGCTGCTGTCTTTTCCAGATTCAAATAAGTAAATCTAAGTTATGTATGTATTGAACATTTAATTATCCTACGCTGATATTTTTTTAAATTCTTTTTTGAAAGCAAAATGTAATGAAACCCTTCTCTGGCTAGGAATAAAAGCTACTATGAGAATAAGAGGCTATCTACACTCTATATTGCTTAAGATTACATTTTGATTATCAATTGTTCAATTCTTCCAATAAGCAACTAAATAAAAAAACAAATACATTTAAAAAAAAATAGAAAAGCAGCCTATTTTTGTCAATTGTTTGCAATTTAAAGTGCAATAATGATTCTAATAACAATTCCCTTAAAAACAGAATCTCACAACACGAGAACTTCATTCTTTATAGAATTTTCTACAAAATGCTCCTGATAGAATCAGGATTTAGGCAATGCAGACTTGGAACTCCATGTAGTTCAAAACATAGTTCAGATTGTGCCTGGAAGTTACACAGACTAGCAGAATTACTAGATTACAAAATTGTGGTTTACAGGCAAAGTAACAGTCTTCACTCTGCACAGCCAAGTTTTAGCTCTTCGTTAACATCAGCACAGTCAAATTTTAGCTCTTCATTAACATAAGTAATAAGAGATGTCTCATCTATTCCTTGCAGGTACATATACCACACAAAATGTGTGCTATTCCATATGTTGGTGTTGTATAAACTACTGCAAGAAAGCATTTCCACCTTTGTGCATTTCAGCAACATTATTCAAAATATAAGACTTCCAATCCAGTTCAGACTGAAGCCAGCCAATAGCATGTTTAGATTTTTTTCTAACTATTAATACTTTTCCAGTTGGCCAAAAAAGAGAGTCCTTCATGAAGCTGTCAGATCTAGTTCTTTATTCACACGATGCTTTCATTCTCAGCACAATGACAGACAGAGCAGTACTGTATTTTCAAATGTATTACAAGGAATCCTGTGATTTAGTTGTTCATATTAAAGAATTGTACTCAGAGATTATATCTTCTAAAGTGAAATTATTTCCGCTTGACTATCCTCCACTTATGTTCTAGACCCAGAATTTAGAACATGTTTGCTCATGGCAATACCCAATTTCAGGAAAAGGCAGGTGACTTTTTGAGTTGTCTATTACTTTGTTGCCTGTTCCTTGCACACTGCCAAAGGAAGGGGTACTTAGTTTTCTCTCTGTACTCTGACACAGTGTGTATAATCTGAAATTATCTTTAATTCACTATGCTACGAAAATAAGTAGGCATACAAAAACAAATAGGGCAGGTAATGCTGTAGAAGGTCAGTAGTTTTCAAAGTTTAATACTGAGAGCACCACTTGCACTTTAGTGATGACAAGAGAAGGACTAGTGTTGTACTGAAGGACACAAATTCATATCATCCTTTTACTGATGTATTCAAGAAAACAAAAAAGGTGTTTGACGTCTTGATTTGCTGAGCATATACCTAAGGTGGTGTGTCCTATATCCACTCCTCATTTTCAAATCTCCCGTGCATCACCAGTACTCTCGTCACTTGCCTCAGCCATTCCATTCAATCTGGATGCTGCTCAGAGGCAATGATAAATTTTGGTATGAAGTCATACTAAATACCATAGGTCACAAATTTTACCACAAATTTTACCAAACTCACCACAGGAAGAGAGAAACAGTTTCTCTGTGTTGCCCCTCTGTGTGTTAAATAAGCTGAGAAAAGACCTTTCTGCCAGCATTTAAGTAAATGATCTGTTTAGAAAGATCAAAAACCTATAATGACCAATATAAGATTTTGTATATTGCTTTTCATATATGCAGCATATTTTCATGTATACAATTGCCTTTTGAAACACACTTGTGGTGTTAATGGCAAGGTAATCCTGTATTCTTCTAGTTGTGCATTCTCGGAGGGATAACCACAGTCAGGTTCATAAATGCATTCTCTTATGTTAAAGGAGCCTAATTTCACAAAATAGCAGCTACAACAAACCAAATGAAATCAGCAACATATTTGAAAGTAGGAATAGAAAAAAGCATGCATAAGACTTCAATTTGAGACTATTTTTTAATTTCTGGGAAAAGAACACTTACCACAGTTACTGATGTTCAGTTCACCTCAAAGACTAAACTGAGTATATATCAGATGCTATTACAGTTAACTTGTAAGGGGAAAAGTAAATGCCTCTAAGTAAAAGTATTGATTTTTTCCACCTGATAAAAACCAATCACAAACAAGTCAGGAAGCACTGTGTTCTAAGTAAAAGCAAGTATTTGAATAGCTACTTATTTCAGTTTGCAACAGCAAAATTATTTTTTCACCATTGTTATTAAAAAAATTTTATTCTTTTTTCATAAATGCAATTAACGTTGTATTAAAAATATGTATAAAGGCACCTCAAAATCTCCAACCATTTACTCTCACTTAAATTAAAGCATAATCACTAAATAAGCTTCATTGTTAGAGTTCAATACCTGGAAATTTTGTATATTAATATTGTTAGAATAACTACATTAGAAGTCTTCCCAGAAAAAAATTCTGGAGTGCATGTGTTTGGGGTTTTTTAAAGTTGTGGCAATCACAGATAAGTGAGATCTTTAATCAGTTTTCCCCCTCATATGAAATAAACTTAGAGTTCCGACTTCCCTGCATGATACAGAAATACTGTTTTGTATTGTTAATATTTAGCTTTAATATATATTAATTCATTTTTCAAAGAGATTTTACAAGAGAACACTTGACCTCAAAACATATTCCAGTCTCTGGCACGTCACCACCATCACATATCATACATATCAATGCAGAAAGTGACTGAAATACAGCAAGTATCTCAAATTGAAAAGCAGCTGTTTCTGAACAAGATGCAAAGTTGACATGTGCAGATTTTACCATTTCAAACAACAGATACAGTTATTTCTCTATTCAAGAAATGGGAGAGAAACAGCAAAAATAATGGCTTCACTTGCTAGGCAAAAGAGACCAGGACTTCACCTTCCTCAGCTTCTGAAAAATACAAAGGCTTACCTTTCTGTACACCAGCATGTTTGGGGATTCATCAGCCACCCCATTGCTGCTTTGCCCATAATTATTTCCTTGTGCCATGTCCCACAAATTTGATCTGCTTTTGGATGTTGCACTGTAAAAGGTAAAAGTGGTGTCAATGGGGCATTGCCTCAGGTCTCCTCGCTTCCCTGATGATTAATGGACCTGACTTTCTACCAACACATCAGCAAAATCAGTGTATGCTCTTACCCCAACAGATATTTACATTGGAGCAAAGCTGCTAATTCACCACTTACTGTCATTACTCCCTTTTGCCGGTAAATAATGGATGTAATGCGTTAATCTAATTTAGACGTTAATGAATTGTCGCTGGGAATGGCTCGGCTCCCTGACACACCGCTAACCACCACGTCACACAGACACCTTCCTCCCCTGCACGGGCTTCACCAAGGGACGCTCTGCACCACCCAGGCCAGTTTGGGGAGGACTGAGCCGGCCCACGACGTGCATTCAGCAGTGCCCTCTGCTCGCGGCTCTGGTCGTAGCAACTTCCACAACATTCAAACGCACAAAAAGCAAACCAGACGCTTTGAACTTCCCCGTAATTCACCGGCACATGTGTGCTCGGTACACATACGCCGGGGCAGGGGAGCAGGTGACGAGGGGAAATGAAGAAACAAGCCACAACACCGTTCCGGTTGCTTTCACCTACTTTCATCGCACTTTACCGCCAAGCACCGGCTCCCCGCCAGC
>VZRM01002603.1:87701-115660 GCA_013397955.1 Grantiella picta | reverse complement strand
CTTTGCACGCAGGTGTAAGAATGTGCTCCATCTAGAGACCACACCGGCGGCTGCGGAGAGTCCGGAGCGCCGCCGAGCTCTGCTCCAAGCGCGAACCTCCCGACCTCTCCCCAGCCCCCAGACCTCTGGCGTTCGGGCTTCGCAGCCCCCGCACGGCCCGCCGGGGTGCGCGGCTCTGGGCGGCCAAAGGCCGGGCGGGCGAGCTCGCCCGCGGGCAGCCCGGCGCGGAGCCCGCAGCTCCAGCTCCAGCTGCTGCTGCCGCTGCCGCCGCCGAGGCTGCGGCTCTGCCGTGCTCTGCCGGAGCGGCGGCAGCTCAGCTCCCTCCCCGCAATGGAGCGGCCGTCACGTGGGGGACGGGCACGTCAAAGGTGCTGCCGCTGCCGCCGCTCCGCCACACAGCAGCAGCCTTCCTCCTCCTCCTCCTCCTCCTCCTCCTTCCTTCTCCTCCTCTTTCTCGGCGCTCTGGGCTCCCTCACCGAAAACAGCGGCCAAGAAACTGCAGCTGCCAGCAGATTTGGCAGCAGCCCCTGTAAATGAGATTAGGCATCACTGGAGGGCTGGGCAGAAAGAGAATGTGGGCTAATGGGATAGGGAAGGGAAGGAAAGGGGGAGTTGGTGGGGAAACTGTGTCGCCTCCTTCATATTTCTTTCCCTACAGCAACAGGGAATCTGCTTCTTCTTCTTCTGTCTTATGCTGGACACCCCATGTGTTTTTTTTCAATGACAACTAGGGAGAGCTTGTCCTCTGTTGGCACTGCAGACTTCCCAGAGCAGTGGAACACAGAGAGCAGAGAGCAAGTCTATTTCAGCCAGATAGGAAGAAACCCTGAGGACACCTCAAGACACCCTCGGGACTGTTTTTCTACGTCCTAGGCAACTGCCTAATTTGTGAAGGCCTCGCATTGGTCACGATAAATAGAAAAAGATCAGGTTCTCACCGCCATCACAGGCAGACAAGAATACTTTACTTTTGCAAAGGGGTTGAAATGCCCAGACCTCAATACCCACAAGAACACAAGATACTTAAGTGGTTACGCTTTGGTATACTCCCATTTCCTTTTCTGGAAAGAGTGACTCTTATTACAAGAATGATCTTGCAAAAGAATCCTCTACTGGTGCACTGTACCTTGTGGAGTGTGCCCTGGTAAATCACTCAATTCAAGCAGAGAGGTTTCCATGCATACTGGGTCGTCTTCACCCTTACTTGTTCTACCTTTCTCACATCTCAGAGAGCCTCAAACCAAAACTATCCTGCAGGAAATTTATTATTATCAACTACTGCAACTACTTGTAGCTACTCTTCCAAACTTTGCAGATGCCTTCAGATACTTTACCAGAGGACGTGGTAAATTATCTCAGGCCATGATAGGGAGTCACAGTGGCCGCAACAAAATGAAGGAAAAAGGACAGAGCTGATCTGGACTTCTTGGAGAGCTAAGGAAAGGAAGACAGGTTTGATAATAGTCCTAGAATGAGCACCAGAGTAAAGAAAGATGATCTCCAGCATGAATAGGAATGTTTTTCAGAGACAGAAGTAGTTAAAGGTGAAATGACACGATATAGGATAAGAACCATCAACTCAGCACAATGAGATGCATTGGCAGCAAAAAAAGGAGGTCTGTGGCAGACAGACATTGCATGTCTCAACTTTGATAGAGGAGAATAATTTAGCATGTCATAGGGAAAAGGAAATGTGAAAACAACTGGTGTGGAAAAGAGAGAACTCTGGAGTTTTGAGGTGGAAGAGAACAAGGGAAAGAATTCAACAGCACAAGCATAAAGTGAAGAAGTATCAGTGTTGAAAGTAGTTGGCAGAGGAATTCATTACATAGAATAAACAGAGAACTGAGAAAAGACCCGTTTTCCACTAAAATTCACTTGACATACAATAGCATCTTGGTGAGCCTAATAAAGTTAGAATCAAAATATTAATCTTCCAAAAGATCCTCTGATTCAGCCCAGTCCATTGCTGAGAAATAGGAACCAGCAATAAAGATCTCAGTCTATCATTTCTCTAGCTTTCACGCAGACATCACAGATGAGCAGCACTGCAGTGTGCAGAGCTCAGTGATTTGGCTTTGTAAATCTGACAGGTGCACTAGAAGACAAGGGAAATGCCTCTCAAGATCTGCCAAGAACACAAGTGATGCCCCTGTGGTTGTATGGCAGCAAAATAAACTCAAAATCTTATTTATCAGACTGGTGTTTAAATTTCTTTTTCAGAGCAAAAATGGGAACTGCACAAAATATAATTCAAATATATTTTTACCCTTAAAGAGAAATAGGAGGAAAATCCTTAAAAATATTGATAATACACATATTCTTTCCATTTCTTCTGCCAGCCAACACGTAACACAGTAATTATGTTAAAGGGCATAAAAACCTAACATTAGCAAGTTTCCAATACGAAGAAATATTTGTTTTCTTACTTTGCCTCATTTTGTTGCAATGTAAGTGAGGAAAAAACCCACAAAAAATGAAACTCTTTTGTACTACAATTCTTGGACTACCTACATGAAGCTGTTTACAAGATGATTTCAAACTGCCTACTTTCTGTAGGCAATTCAGCGAATGGATTTTGGTAGTAGTTACGTGTTTTTGGAAAGCTCCCTAAAACAGCTGACTAATTTAGGCAGCAACCTTTTCCAAGCTTTTATTTTCTGAAACTGTCCTTAAAACTAAGGGCAGAAGCATCTTCAACTGAGTTAGATTTTGGCTCAGCTGCCTCCAGTTTTGCCTTCACTTTAACTTTGTTTTAACCATTCTGATGATTTTACAAGTAAAGTAAAATACAAAATCCTATACTAATAGGCAAGGTTTATATATTTTCTTTGAAAATAATCAAATTTTATTAACATAAATGCAGTTCTAAAGCACAGCAATTACTTTTTATTCTTGCCCTCAGAACCAGAGGAATAAGTTAAACATCTCAGTGATGTATCTCACAAGTACAGACTTGCTACACAGAAGCACACCAAAATTTTGTCAACTTCACCAGCATGCCCACTGTCTATATGAAGTAAAAGCTCTAAACCCTAATGAGGTTAAACAGAAGACCAGAAACAACCCAACAGAATTTCCTTTTTGCCACCACTTTGTGGTGAAAGAGACCCTGAGCTGGACTACTTCCATAAATGCAAGTAGAAAGAAAATAATTTCTTTCCAAAATATGTAACAGGATAGCCTCATTCTATTGTAGTGGGGTGTGTTTGTTCAATAGTCTATAAAAGGCTTCAAATCATAAATTACGTACACATCTTTCCCATGTTGAAAGTCATCACTTATCTCATATACAACCAGCATTAGCCTCCCCAGAAAGCATGGTCTGCCAGAAGAGGAATGGCCTTTTCAAAATGCAAGGCAAAACTACTCATTAAAAAAACAAAGATGATGGGGATAGTCTGCCAAGGGGCAGCTTTATCTAACAAGGCAATAAAATACATGATTGAGGCAAGGTGGCAACTACATCTTCTGTGTTTAGCTTGCACTGTCAGTAAAACTCAAGTGTTCCAAAACATCATATGCACATGGCATTTTTAAGTAAAAATATTATGTCCTGTTGTATACACCAATCTATCTGAACATGATCAGAAATTTTGCTGTCTGTCCTGCTGGCCAATGCTGTAGCATTATGTCAGTATGCTGCCTCCATCCATCAATTTATCTTGTCTTATGCCTAGACTAAATGTTCCTTGGAGTAAAGACATGCTGTGCAAGCTCTTAGCACAGCATGATCTTGTTCCATGACCAAGTCTTTAAAGCTTTAGAGCATTATAAACAATCACATTCAAATTTACTACAATAATGTAAACATTCTAGTCGTCTAGGCTCTAAACACTGACATGAGTTAATACTGTACTACCTTCAAGTATCAGACACAGATTTTCTTTTGCTAGCTGGTTAAGCAGAGACAATCTGCTTACTTTAATTGAACTTGTATATTTGTGACCCTACGAAACCACAAGTGTTTCATTGCCACTCTCTGAGCAGGTACGTAGTGATTCCGGGCCCCGTTTGGCCTTTTTGATGAGATCTGAACACCTGCTCCTTCAGGAGTGAATTGCAATCAATCAGTTTAATGCAGGTCTTCAAATGTCATTCCGATGATTACAGGTTACAGTATATATTTTCTAGAACTGAACCCAGGACTGACTTAAAAGCTTCACCACTTTCTTCCTGGCATTTTTTTAAGCTCTAGGAATTTGGTTTGTCACCTACCTTCCAACCCTATTGAATAATTCATTACCTTTGTCAACTTATGATGCTGACAATCAAAGCTATAGGTACTCAGCTAGGAAAGGAGTTAAAAAACAACAAAAAATTGTTTTTAAAACATAAAAGAAGGAGGTAACTAAAAAGAAATCTAGATTTAACAAAAATAATTCTGCTCTGATAAAAAAAAATCAGTCATGCACAGACATAACTTCACAGGAATGCAAAATTATTAGAAATCAGGAAAGCCCATATTTCCATAAACATTTTTTAAGCATTATATATATATATATATATATATATATATGTATATATAGATATACACACACCCACAGAGAACACACAGTATAATTTGCACATATTTAAAACTTTAGTGCAACAAATTTTATCCCTACTGAAAATGTTTACTATTATTGTAACAGAAAATCCACAGCTACATAGAATTTGATATCAATATAGTGGCCCACCAAAGCTACTCATGGAAATTCATCAGCTTTTCCAGACAAAGCAGAACCTCAAGCAGTGCCACTGCAGTCCTGACAATTTATCCAGTTCTAACTTTACCCAAAAGAGGGCAGGCTTTCTCAGGCAAAGAGAAAGGCTACGGTAGCTGGCAGACACACCACCAGGATTTTTTCTTCCACCTAAAAGATTTACCACAACTGCCTATATACCATCATTTCATCACAAAGTGAAAGTGTTTAGAGAAATGGAACATATCTCACCACATTCCTTTAAAACTGTCTGGAAGACCTACAATTAATCTGTCCTGATCTTACGATAAATTACCACCTGCAGAAATCAATCAAGCATGAAGGGATAGAACTAATCTCCAGAGGGAAGAAAAAAAGAAGAAAAAAAAAAAAAGATGGAGGTTTGATTCAAATTCGGATCTCATCATACCAACATCCTTGATTCAAGCACAGTTCAGAATCTTGGTCTTCCAACTTCCAAAATAGCTCTTGGGGATGCTTTTCCATTTTGTGTAAAAATATTATTGACACAGAACAAACCTGAGTTTGCAAAACAGGATATTTTGTTTCTGCTTCAGATAAAATAATTAAAATAAGGGTGTTTTGCTCTCAGCATTTCTTATCACTTGGTATTTACAACACTCTCCCCAGAGGCAAAGATGAGCAGTTTATAGGTCAGTATCTACATCTTCAGATGCCACATACTTCACATAGGAGTGCCCAATTACTGAGAAACTTCATACAAAGTAAGGAAAAAACCACAGTGATTGTGGTTTTGTAAATTAGGCTACAATGCTTTTAGCCCAAGCTATTAGCTTAATTCAATCTGACAGTAGTCTCAGGTTAAAAAAAAAATACCACAGTATTTTTTTTTTTGGTGACTAAACCAACAAAAAACTCCAAAAAAGCAAGGGAACAGGCTCTTCCCCTTCATTTCTCAAGAAAATCTCTCAGGCAGGCCTGGTTCATAGGAAAGCATTTGCTCAGATCAAAACAGAATAAGCCACTTATTAAGGATTAGTTAGGAAGAAGACATTGATTTAGAATCCTTTGGCATGAAAGGACCAGAGGAAGGAGGACTCAAAAGCCCTGTAAAGGGGGAGAGGAAAGAGCACCATGTATGAGAATGCCATGGTTACAAACCAGAACAGATTAATTCTCAAAATACATCATAACAGAATTAACAGGAGACACCGAGAACTAGCTGGAGGGATAACTTTTGTGGCAAAGAACCGAGCTGATAAATAAAAATAATGCAGAAGAAGAAAACAAGGAGAAAACAAACAAAATCCAGAAACCCTCACACTGGTCACAGTTAGCAGGGGGAGGTCCTTGAAAGCTGTTGCAATGGTTTTGGGGGAAGATATCTTTAAGTTATGAAAGAGGGAGAGATGAGGGAGTAACTGAGAATTCTGAAAAGTAAAAGTTGTCCCTTATTCTATCTGATCTCATCCTCTATATGCAGAAACAGAATTTTGAGAAGCTCATGTCAATTAGGTAAATGCCAAAAATACAGAATATAGGCTGACTTTTGCAGGTTCTTGTCAGTTCTCACAGCTGTTTTCTCTTACTAAGAAACAATTTTTCTACAACATAATTTTTAGACTGCAAGCTAAGCTTAACCATATCACAAAAATAATAAAAACTGTGGCACCTATAAAGTTAGGAAATAGCTCCAAATGCTAACACTAAACCATCATAGGTAACCTGCAACTGCCAAACTTGCCTATGCAAGCTACTACTGAAATTGCCCACTTTTCTCATTCCCTCTAGCAATCAGAGTTGATGTGACTTAATCTCATTAATTCACTGAGCTGAATGCACTGGAGAAAAAGAGAGCTCAGCAGTTTAACAGGCTTCGTTCATCATTTTTCTTTCTTTCCTCCACCTTTCATTTTGAAGTTCCCTCTATCATTCATGAATTCCCTGCCTCATATCCCCAAACAGTGTAATAAAAAAGCTTTTTTCTCCCAAGGTTGCTCTGTTTTTCTAAAGGTTTAAATCAGCCAGAATCAATTTGCTGATTGTGCATCACAAACTGAACCAATCTACATCCATTTATATTGAAGTGTACACAATAAATATAGTCATTCTCTCACAGGAAATGAATGTAGTTTTCATTCTTTTAAAGTCTACATAGCATTCAGGCTAAAAGGAGAGCTTTATTTTTTAAATCATATTCTCCAGAAACCCAAAGGACTAAAAATTACAAAAAGGAAATAAGCAGGTGTCTATATTGGCTAAATAGTCCCATTTAACAAAAACAACAAACAAGTAATAGAACCACAAAATAGGGATGCGGGTTTGCTGGGTTTTTTTCAAACCACAGTATAAACTCAAGTCCTTCCCAGAACACACACCTTGCCCCAAAGATTTCTTTACTTCAGACTGCAAGATTATTAGCAGACATTCCACTTCTATACAATCTTTCCAGTATTAAAGGAAACTTCCTTAAACTCCAAAGTATAGATGTAAAGTTCCAAACAGTTGGCTGAGAAAACAAATTATATTTCTTTTTAAAAACGTGCCAAACCCTTGGCTGTATTATCTTTAAAATCATAACAAGTTAGGAAGAAGTTTTTGAAAAACAGTAAACCTAAACTAGATGGATTTAGTAGTTCATTGTAGTCAGTCAGAATAATTTAGACAGTCAAGAAATGTCTCACAAAAACCCTGTATTATAATACTTGCCTCAGCTTTCAATATTTGAGAGTCAGTGAGTAAAAAATGCATCTTTACTTAAACTATACTATAATACCAAGCCACTTTGCTAGCAAGGAAAACTAAGTAACCTTGACCTCATAGCCTGAAATAGCCAGGCAGTGAGGTAAAACAAGAAGAAGGAAATTAAAATATGGAAGACATGTAAGAAAAGACATCTAATTTTGCCTACTCTCTTTCCAAAATGTCTGAAATTTGGTACTGTTCACAGTATTGTTCTCTAGTTAATGTAAAGAGCTGCTTAACACAAGGATATATGCATTTGGCTTTGTCACTAGGATTTACTTCAAGTACAAGAAGCAGTGAAGCCTGATGAGGTATCTGACAGATAAAATGCTTAGCATGAAAGAATTATTTTCCCCTAATATAGAAACGGTTTAAACTTTATTTTTTTGCAAGAGAGTGGAGACAGACAGAAGCAGGAAAATAAACTGGTAGTGAAGGAAGCAGAGCTTTATTGTGCTAGATTGGGAACCAAAATTTTCTGCAAGGCTGTCAGGTATCAAGCACAAGATTTGCACATTATAAAGGCTTGTCTTGTATGGGAGGAAAGAAAGATATTTAGCCATGGGCCTGTGGATAACAGAAAAGAGAGAGATAGGGGCAAATGAATAAAGAGGTCATAATAGTGAAGGCAGGAATGTAGCATGAATACATCCAGACTGAAAAATGTTCCACAGTGGGGAAGGACAGTACAAGTTATTTAAAAGGAAGCAGAGTGAAATCTGATTTCACTATCTCAATGACTCTGTATGCCAAATGAAACATTGTGCAGCTCTCAGCGGTGAAGTAAGAGAATGGACTAAGATGAGAGAGAGGAAGCAAGGAAGATAATTCAGAAAGCAAGCATTGATCCCTCTTTCTCTGCAAACTGGTTAGATTTTCAGGATAAAATTAATGAAATAAAAACTAAAACTAAATCCAAGAATATTGAAAAAGAAATTGAACGCCGTAGAAAAGAAGAATGCACCTGGCTGTTCACCACAACAAAGAGAATGAAGGTAAGATTCAGGGAGTCATAGGAAATCAAAATACTTGGAGATTAGACAAAAAAGAAAACAAAGAGCTGTATAGGTACCGAACAAAAAGAGTCCACAGTTACTGGGCAAGGACAGCCAGTCTTTAAATTTAACTGATAACATCTATTTTCTGACTACAAATAACAAGGGAACAAGTTCTGAGCAACTTTCATATGGGAAAGAGCACGGCTTTGTATCTAGGAATAAGTTTAGCTTGTAAGGAACAAGGCTGGTTGCAAAATATGAGAAGCTCATTAATTAGTCTAAGCCACAAGAATTTTCAGGGAGTTCGGAAATGCAGAAAGAGCCACAATAGGGACTTCAAAAACCTAAGTAAATGGTTTTTATGTGTCAGAGGGAACTAAAGTTTACTGTCATGAACTCACAGCAATGTTCACAGTTCTTTCACACTCCCTCTCTCATGCAGTATCTTATCATCTGATCATGCTACAGGATGCTAATGCAAAGGGTTCTAATGCAAAATCCGTGTGTTTGACCTCATGGTACTATTTGTTCTACGTTCACCAGTCTGGATGTGTAGTGTATGTAATAGATGTCATTTTATGTCATTATAATGCACTTACATCTGGCATAAATTTATCACAGAAAGTGGTTTCATATTTAATAGCAGAAGAATAAACAGAAGTGAAATCGGTATTCAGCTCAGTTCACCTCAGATCAAAAGCTCACCAAGCAAAAAGCAGCAATCAAGACACTTCCTTTGGCATGTAGCAGTCCTTCAGAAGGGCCAATAATTAGGCCCACAGAATCAGCCACAGCTCTTCCCAGTTGAATTCATGTTTCCTTTCTGAATTGTTTGGATATTATTTCTATGGCCATATTACCATTTCAGCTCTCACCATCAGAAATATTTTTCATTCTCCTAAAACATGAAAATCTGCAAACACATAGGAAGAAAGACCCTGAAATATGGAGCCAACACTGCAATTTAGACTGATTATACCTTACAAAGCAACAATCACTTTGAACAATCACTTTCACAGCAAGCTTCATTAGACATGAAACTCGCATCCAGGAAGCAAACAGCAGATATAGAAATGTAGGTACACACACCAACCTAACCACTTTTTTAGTGGTTTTTCACAACTAAATACCATTTTAGTTTGGAGAAGTTTGTTCCAGTATGTTGTTACTAATGTTCTAAATATTGCAACACTGATTTGCCAGTCACAACACAGCTATTGATTGTCCTTCCCAGCCTCATCCCCAAGGCTACAGACAATATCCCAATAATTTGTATGCAGGCATCAGTGACAATGGAAGGTCAGTATTTGTTAATTAGAGCAGGAAGAGAATAAAGCCATGAGCTTGAATGAATGATGATTAAGAGTAACATGAAAATGCTTCAATTCTAAATATCACCAGGTAATAATGGCATCATCACAGGGTACAAGTGCTGCATCTAATTCCATCCTCTTCACTCTGGCCTCTCTCCATTTCACTACCCAGCACTTGGGCAATGCTGCCTGGATAACCTCTCCATGCCAGCAATTCAGAGGGAAATGAATAGGACAGAAGTCACACTTCCTCCTCCTACACAGTGCTGATTCCTGACTCCTGGGGCCTGCAGAAGAGCAAGGAATTGCAACTCAGTAGGGCAGTCTGTGGATGCAGAGAGGAGAGAGCTTTGAGGCAATGACTGCATGTCTAAGCAGCCAAACTTACACAGCAGTTTTCATTCTGGGACAAAAATCCTACAACTCCAGAGAAAAGAGATGCTTTACTCAGCTTTTGCTGCAGATTGTAACAGAGGCACCCCTACCTCACAGGCCCTTCCTTTCTTCTCAAACCACCACTGTCCTCCTTCCTAAAAGTGAAAATGCTGTCCTAGTTTTTACTGATACCAAATATTCACAGCTTCATCCATTAACACCTCAGAGGAGGGGAGTTGTTTTGCTATTTCAACATGATAACTTTTCTGCAATGTTCCAAGATCCTTCTTTGCCCAGCTCTCTTGCCAAAAAGACATTATTATTCTCATAGTAGAAGCCAAGTAGCTCTAAAACATCTTTAAAGCAGCCTAGCAGAAATCATCTCAAGGAAAAAAAAGCACCATAATTAAGAGGCAAAAAATCAGGTTTGACCTTCAAAAGTTCCAACAGGTCATTTAAAAGGTGGTATCTCTTCCTTCAAAAATAAATAATCACTTAAACAAATGCAACACTGATGTCTGAGCCAAATAAAGCATCCCTACCAACAAAGAAACCTGAGCATATGGTAAAGTTCAACTGGCTTCACTTAACATTGATAAAATATTTTTGAAGATTTTCTTGGAACAGTATCTAAAACACAACAATTAAACATGTGAAGCAGCAAAAAAGGGAATGGAAAAATAAGCTTTCTAGTATCAAAAGTGGGACACAATGCAGGATTAATTTTTTTTCAGTTCTTTAACTTTTTAAAAATGTGTTTAATTAAAGGAAACATACTTGCATTACTCATGCAGATAAATGTTGCTCAGGTCACCAAAAGCTTTGTGATTTGTAATTATTAACAGTTTTAACTGCCTCTGAAAATTAAATTAAAATACTTGGGGAAAAAATCAAGAATCTTCACCATTCACTTGTATGCAAACATTTTTTTATTTCCTCCACCTTTAGGTATCAATTTACATAGTTATTAACTATACCAGTAGGATGTACTACAAAGTTCTGGGTCCAGGGCCTTTCTCGGCTATCTCTTGTTCTAAAACAAGATTTTCACTTTCTGCAAATTGCCAGAGATTATGACAAAGATACCTCTTTAAGGAAGGAAAAATAGGAAAGAATTCCTTTCTATTTCCTCTGCTTTACAGCAATTAAGTTATAACCAGGACAAGTAGATAAACTGTAGAATCTTCCCAATTTATTTCTTAAAGAGATGAGCAAAAGATTGAACATAGTCATGATTATCAGAGAAACATCTCCATTACAGAGCATTGGAAGGCTCTAACTCCTAGTTATGCTGCTGGCACAACTAGGAGTTAGAGCCTGGTCAGTTAAGGGCTGCTGAGAAACTACCTTCTTCCTTTCCTGTGTTGCTTCCCTCGTTAAGAACGCACTGGCTTCACAAAGTGAGTGCTAACTGACCTGAAAAACTCATTTCTTGTGTAGAGAACTCAAAGTCCAACTTGCTCACTGGGGCTGAATTTCACCCTTCAGCTACAGTGCTGAGATTGAGTGATTGGTGCTGAGACAGCAAACACCCCCTTTTCTTCCTCTGTCCAATTTTCTTGCTCTCTATCCTGAACTTTTTATTTTTTTAATACTTTCCATATTGGTTTACTGACTTTCTAGTCTACCAAGGCAGGCAGGAGCTCAGAAGCACTCAGAGCATCAGCACAGGGCTCCAAGCAAGCCATACCTTCGCAAAGTGCAGAGAAATCCAATTTTTGTCATGCTTTCATCCTTTAAGACCTCAGTCCTATCACCAAGTCCCTGTCTTACTGGGCAGGAGAACAGCATTTCTATGGCAAATGAAAGAGGCTACTCCCCATTTGCTTAGTGTTGGGAAGTGTGGCACAACACTTTGCATCCAAATGGCTAATCTGTACTCCCTCAAAACAAGAGTGGCCTATTCCCTATTGCGAATAGTTTCTAGCCTGTGACATACATCAAAACGTATTGTCAGAAAAAAAAGCTATTGCCTTAGGTGAAAATCACACCACGAAATTCACTGAATATGGAATCACCGGGCAGTGCTGAAATACAATCCCTAGCCTTGCTAAGTTTCCTAACAGAGACAGTCTTAAGGCCCAAACTGGCTATTGTTCCCTCACCCATCCATATTCCAGTTAGTGCACAAGAAGAAATACTATTGCATCATGTGGATTGTCTGACCAACTGGCTTGTGAAGCTGTAATGAAGGTCTTTTTAACAAGACTGCACTCTCAAATTTTTCTGAGCTTTCCCTAAGAGTGCTATCATATTTGTGATGGTGCAGTGCAAAAGTAACAAGGTTTAAGATAACAGCTTCTTTATTCATTACAGTTACTGTGAGTATTATTCTTAGAATTATTTTAAGACTATCACATTAAAGATGCAGTAAAGATTGTGACTCCTTCCCACTCCTTCCAGAAAAGATGGGAGGGGAGGGAGGGAGAAAGAAGCTGAACTAGAACAGTTTGTGAAAATAACACATCTAATATTGAAAAAAATCACAAAGGCAAGAGCTATAAAACTTAAAATAACCATTTCAGTTTAACACAGATACTCTTCCTTATTTCCAAATTTAAGCAGGTATCCCTCCTACCGATTTTATGACAAATGCTGTCATGTTGAGCAGTCCTTGGCTCTCTAGAAATGTACGTGCTCAACATCTCGTAAAAATAGTTATTGGTTGTTCTTGCTGCAAGAATTATTTGTTACAGACTATAATTTCTCCTTTCCATGAACCCAGATTCAGTTCTGTTTTGGTTGAATTTTAATGTGTGAGCAAACCTTCTGCATACTTCTACAGCATGATGTAATTGTGCTGACAAGATTCACTTGCCAAGGTAAAATATGCAATGGTAAGGGAATGAATAAGCAATCATACAAAAGCATGGTAATATCATCAAATCATCTATTAAAGCCATCTAGAATTTTTCCTAAAAGTTCTGAAGTTGCTTAGAAATATACCAAAAACTGTTTGGTTAAATTTATTCCCACAAAAAGGCATTGGTCCTAGCCTGAATTTTCCTAAGGACTTCAAGAAGAGAGTGACGGCTGTAACGATTGGGCATTTCCTTGTCCTTGCTGTTCTGGACTGTTATGAGCGAAGCTGGAGGTTAGAGGTCCTACAGTTTAAACCACTATCCTTTAAGGAGAAGGAAATTGTGTATTTCATATAAAGATTACACAAGAAATGGATAGGAATAGATTTGGATGAAGAGCAAAGGAGAATTTTCCTCCTGGAAAGGCCACCTCAAAAACTCAAGGAGAAAGCCATACTGGTTCTTACAAAAGGCCATGAACTGAGAATCCAAGGCAGTAGATACTGGAACGGGTAAAGAAGCTAGAAGTGAGAGCTGGTGTGTAGGCAGAGAGACAGATTGCACAGGAATCTGAAGGAGGACAGATACTGCTTTACACTGCTGAGTAATCCTGGAGTCACTTGTCCACAAAGGTACCTTTCTTAGCTGTACAATCAATTTAGACATATGGACAAAGTACAACAAGCCTAAGAACACAGGAGATTGAGGAGTGACTTTTTACTATGCTTGGACTGTCTGGGTTAAGAAGAGAACTCTTCAGCCTGTTGCAGATTCCCACTCCTTCTCTTCCAGGTGAAAGAGAGTATCTCACATTTCCCAGCAAGCTCTCAGCTCACAAGCTGAAGAGGACAAGAGATGAAAAAAATGTCATCTAAGAAAACAAACAGAACCATTTATCTGAAGAAAAAATACTTTCTTCCTCAAAACAAAAGGCAAAGTCTAAAGGCTGTCTTCCCTCTTTGAACAGAAAGAGCTGCTTTATTATATAACACATATCACTGAAGTAAAAATTTAACATTCACTAAGGTCTTAGAGCTACTTGTATGGACAATGAAATCATACCACATAGACATTGCTGTGAACTAATAAGAAATTATTTACTGGTTAGGGTTTCTTTGTATCTCTTCTATATATATTCAGAACTGGCCACAGGAAAAAAGAAGTGGACTGGGGCTATGGGAGAAAAAGTATGGAGTTTTATTTGCGGATTGGCAGTCTGAACTGGAATGGCACAAACTCTATTACTACACAAACCAACACTTTTTCCTCTCTTAAGTACAACCTTTAAATGCAGGATCTTCAGTCAGCACAAATTTGTAACAAAATTTAATAGTACACTATCCTTGTGTAAAGATCTATTTTTCCCCCTTTCAAACGTTCAATTTTACTTACTATAAAAGAGTAAATTTAGCTTATATCAGTATCTCATATTTTCACACTTAATGCTAACTGTAAGAATATATGAAAGACACAAAGAAACAAAGTATTTTTCTTTTCTACTGTTCTGTGTCAATCATTTTGGTGGACTCACCTGCTCCAACTCACTGGAGGTATCTGCTTCTTTCCATTAATCATAGAGGAAAGCCAGAGAGCTAGCACAGACATTGAACTTTTAGACTGCAAAGACTCTGTAACAACCCTAGGTTACTTCCATTCAGTTCTATACTACAGAAGTGTTTCTAAGACCTTCCTAAAGCAAAAAACATACTGAAAGTTATTCAGTTGTTAAATCCTTCTAAGGTCAGCTAGTACAGTTCTGCACTGTTGACTTGGATACCACTACAGACCATCCATACACACTAAAGCTTGATATTCTGCATTATCTCATTCAAAGTAAATAATATGAGCACAATTAAGGTGAATCGTATTTTGTGATGATGAACCAAAGTCTGGCTTCAGTGTTTCTTCACTTATATATATTTAAACTTTTAAATGTAGGTTGAAAGAATGAAGGCTTGAGTTTACATGGGAACAGACTTGAGTAGCTCATGAAATTCAATACTTCATAAAAATCTTTGTTACAAATTAGTCTCTAAAAGGTAGTAAGTCAAGCCCGTAATTCATTAGAGTTAACCCTTCCATATTCCCTTCTCTATTGCTATTAATCTTTAACTCAGTACACCTCCAAAAAGATTCATCTAGACCCTTGGGGAACAGAAGCTAGAGACAATCTTCAGTGACATTCAAATCAAACTGACTGTCACATGGAATTGCTAATGCCAAGCCAAAGTCTTTTCATGCAAACTTAAAAAAAAAGACTTCTAATTTACTGGATTTTTCATCTTCTCTCCAGTAATTTTCTTTGAAAAAACTCAAACTAGCAACTGTCTGCCAAGTTTAATTGGATTATCTTCAATTTTATATGCCTCTGCATTGAAGCAAAAAGAAATATGGAAAAAATTAGTAACTCTTGTCATAATTGTTCACTGGATTGCCAGAGAATTACAGCAGCAACATCAACACACATGCTGATATGTAATCAAAGATAAATTATGACATACCTGAAGTAGATTAAAAAAAAATCAATGCAATCAGAACTCACTGAGAAGACTGATAATCAAGAGTTTGCCTTGAACTGTTGCACACATTTGTTTCCTAGATTTTTTTTTCTCCTTCCCCCACGTACAATAACATATTTACTTTCAGAAAACAAGGAACTCTTAAGAGCAGCATTATTGGCTGTACTTTTGTCGTACCATAGGAGCATGCTCAACTGTATAAGTAAGTATTATTTTAAAGTAAACACCTCACACAAATGTACTGTCTGTATTTCATTTCTGCCTTATGATTTGTTCCAAGCATGCAGGCCCATTTGCTGCCACCATTACAAGGATTATGCTGCAATCAAGGCCAGATATCCCTTGCTACCCCTAAACTGCCAGTAACCTTCTTCATCTCAAAAAAATCAAAAGTGGAAAAGAATGCTGCAGCAAGTAAATCTATCACATAAATATCCCATATTTGGCTTAATTTATATTTAGATTTATATTTTTTTTAGAAATCATATTTCAAGAAACAGAATATGTTTCAGTTATGAACTAATTTCCCATTTTATAGGAAATGGCTTATTCTGTCACCTCCTCCAGTGCTTTCGGAAACCCCAAAAGCAGCATCCTGAAGACCAAGTGAGAACACACATACCAATCTATTCCTGAGGCCATTATAGATACTTCTGCAAGCATATTTCCATTTCCACACATAGTGTGAGGGTTTTTCTTAAATAACCTGACAAATCCATATGGTGTCTGATCCTCTTGGTACCACTGTCACTAGCATGAAACATACACCTGCAAAATACTTGACTCCACCAGCACCACCACCTGCAGGAAGCTCTTCTTAGTAGATATTTTTCTATTTTTCCTACCCACCTTTCTCATCAGAATAGTGGTATCTATAGCAAGGCCAGATATCTCAGGCCTACAAAAGGAAGGAAGAAAATGAACCTGTATCATTACAATTAGACTTGATCTTAAGCATCTTTCGCAACTTAAATGGTTCTGTGATTACACGATCCCTACAATGTCAACTATGAGTGTTCTGAGCAGAGCAGAAGAAGAGTGCTGAAAGCACTCCAGGCTCCTGTTTACCCACTAGTTTCACACCTCCCAGACTGATGGCAGTATCTGAAGTTTTTCAAATATCTCCACAGAAGTCACAGTTTTGGTGGCACAGTTTTGTTCCACCCACAGAGAACACTGCAAGGATTACAACATATTTTTCCTGGTTTGAAGAATATCCAAGGGAACTTGATTTGTTTTCTCCCCTCTCAAAATAGAGTGGCAGAAAAGTTATTTTATTTTTTAAATTGATCTCCAAAACTGGAGAGTCATGGCAAGAGACTCTAAAGGTCCACAAAATAAAACTGTCAAATTACTCTGGTAATAAACTTTTTTTTTTACCATTTGTTTCATTAGCATTCATTAGTAAGTTGTTTGGGTTGGAGAAACAGTACAGAAAATGTGTTAATATCTGCCTAAAAATTAACACAAACAACCTAGGCTGGAATTATCTATTAGAATTTTCCCTACTTTATGTGAAAACTTTCTTAGTTTTCTTTTTACATCCACTCAAACAGAAATGTGTGATGCTCTTGTGATTACTATGGTCACATGAAAAGCCGCAACCAATCTGTGAGGTGTAAGGAAAAACAGATGCAACACCTTAGGCTCAGACATTAATTCCCATTATGAATTCTTTTAGGTTTTAAGAATTCTCCAAGGAGTCAGGTAGATCTGTTATTTCAATTGGAAAATGTACACCAAGTTTTGCACTAGGACATCAAAGGATATGAGAAACTCAAATCTCAATATGGTGTCTCTGCTTGAGATACTCTTACTTCATTAAGACTGAAATCTGAAATTCAGAGGAACATCAAAAGGGACACTGAATAAATTAATCTTTCTGGTGTCGATGGTGCTAAGGGAGGAGCATAGCAATATTCCGTTGGGCAAGTTCTGCTCGATTTTTTCCTGTGCAATTCTATCAATAGCCTGACTCTCAGAAAAGAAAATTGTCTTTATACACCAACTTAACAAAAACAATACCAAAAAAATTTTTTTTCTAGTAATTTTACACAAAGAACTGTTCCATCTTTTAAAAATGCTAGTGATTTTAACAGGAATTAAAACCTGACAGAGCAGTCCCCCTGAAGAAGCCCACAGGTTCACTGATGCAGAAATTTCACTTTTCAACTGCCTCTGGATTATGTTAGCTAAAAATCACTACAGTAGGATTTTTACTGAAAGTAGAAAATATATTTTTTCTTCTAATTCTCAAGAATAATACCATTACCCAAGAAAGCACTTGAATAGTAAGATTCCTTGCTAGTAATTTGTGCATTCTGTAGAAGCATGACATATAGTTCAATGTAATGTCAATTTTGCATGATTCCAGTCTTGGTTGTTCAAGGAACTATGACAATTACTATCATCCTTAAATAGCATGGCTTCTTGTTAAGTATCAGGTCCTGACTAATCTGTTCTTTTTACAGAAACAATTACCTTACAATTTGTACCAATACACAGTAATTGAAATAAGGAAAACTTACCGTTACTTTTCATTGCATCAGTATTCAACCTAACATACGTCTTAGCCGGGGGAAATTTTTGTGCTGTATTTTTTGACATTATCAACTCTTTGAAAGATTCATCAAATAAATATGAAATATAGCTGTCCTCAAACCTTTTCTTTCAAAAGGCACCCTTTCCTGATCTTCTATACACGATCAAAGCAGGATGTACTTTGACACAGGATGATCACTGGTTGAATCCCTGCTTAAATTTATGCAAAGTTTATGTCAGCAGACTCAAATTCTGGCAACAACCTGTCAAACTCAGCAATGTGGCAGTCAGCGAGGACAAATATTGAAATTCAACAGTAACCAGAATGAAGAAAGACAAGCAATACTGAAACGAGCGACACGTCTGGTGCCAGTTGCACTGCAGACACACAACGCTATGTATGAATTGTCCCAAGTTTGCAAGCATGCCTTGCCTGAGTCCTCTGCCACTGGTTTACCCTCCCGTGATAGGAGCTCTACCACTGAAACCATGAGTGCTCTCACCAGCAGAGTCTGGCTCCAGCTTCTCATTCAGGTGCAGCAGACCTGCAAAGCACAAGGGGCCACAAGGCATTGCTGAGCCTGTGTGTGAAGGAGAGCATCTCCAACACACCAAGTGGGGGAAACTGACAAACAGATTGATGGCACAGCTGTCACTCTGAATCAGCAATGAATGAATAAGCTCTGAAGGCTGAGTTAAGAGACACATGTACATAAGGTTAGGGGACAGTATCATTCTATATTCTAAGGCAATGAGAGAAGTAGGGACAGAACTGTGACTGTCAAAGACAGCATCAAAGACAGGATGAACTTTGCTACCAGATAATTATACTCTGCAGAAGCACCAGCACTTGGGATCATTAACACAGCAAGAGGCAGAGCTCAGACAGGCAGTGCATAGGCAACTGATCTGGCCAAGTAACTGCCAGAGTTTGAATGAAGAGTAGCTAAATAAATATTTAAGAGATAGAAAAGCCTAGTCACTGGGGAAAAAGAGTGAATTTCCACAGACAGCTAGTGAAGGATACATCCTGTACAGCTGAGTCTCTGGGACATCTCTCTTTAGCTTTTGATTCTGCAGTGCAAAGTACAATGGCATCTTACCCACTATGCACAACAGGATACAGCAAAAGGAATAATAAGATAGAATTATTACGCAGAGACATTTTTCAAGATGATCTCTCTGACAAGCTATCCAAAAAACGAAGACAACTGCATTAAAAAAAGATATGCTCATTTAGCCATAAACACACTTAATGGTTTGAGGAAAACTGAGGATTCTTCCCCAAAAAAATATCTAGAAGACCATGCCATTCCCTAAAAAATAGAGAAGGGGAAAAGTTTAACAGCAGTAAGAGTTCAAAAGATATTTAAACAGTTATTTAACCAGCTGTAAATCATTCATGAGAGAAGACATGGAAGTCCTTAATTGGTTAAGGCCAAAAGCACCAGAGCTAGCTAAAAGAATGTTTCACTCCCTTTCCAGAGGGAGTATTTGAAATTTAATGTAACAGAGAACTCTGTTTTTCAAAACTTTTGGAGGATGCAGAAACCCACATAATCTTCATTCCCATTTTTACACACACACACTGTATACCTGCTAGCAGTACTAACCATTACTCAGAGCACTCTTTTGTGAGAAAAGCTAACTTTTTTTTTTTTTTTTTTAATCCAGACATCAATTTAGATCTTAAACACACTTGGAAGCAAAAGGCAAAACCAGCTTTGGGTAGACCAGAGCATTACTCATGTCTTTACAGACTAGAGCTCCCCAACAGCTGCTCCTCTTTCCCACAGGATGTTCCTTCATTCTGCACAAGGGGAAATAGTGCTGGTTGGTTTTTCCTTCTTCTAGACATCCCCAGGAAAGAACAGAAAACTGAACAACAGCAAGCTATTCTCTCTTCTCTGTCACTATTCCCACAGGAGAAGTCTAGGGGTGCCTATACACGCACACACTTGCTCTAGCTCCTCACGAACAGCATCTCTGGAGCCCTTCCAGCACAGCCCTGGCACCTGAGCTCTGCCTTTTCTAACAGCTGCTTCTAAACTGCTGCACTGCCATTGCTGGAAAAATAGTTAGGCTGAACGATATTATCAAGAAGTAAAAGAAAGCTTCACAATAATCCAAAAGGCATCCACTTTTATTTATATTTATTCTCCAATACAGTGCTTGCAGGCCTGACTCTCTCATAACACACTGCTTCAATCTTCTGTCTCTGTGAACAGCTCCACTAAGGCATTCTGTCAGCACAAAAAAAGCAGGAGGTAGGACAACAATTCCTTGCCTGAGAGTGTGAGACTTCCCCAATGAAAGTGACAATCTTCCAACGGAAAGCAGGTGCTCCCACTGACCCCCACATATACCTTCAACTATGTCCTATCTTCTCTTTCTTTTTATTGTGACCAGATCAAAATGCCATCAAGAAGTGAGAAAGTTTTATTTTTTATTTATGGTTTTCAATGTTTGCACCTAGTATTCAAAGTACATGCAAAAATGTCTTCAAGATTACAGACAGAAGAAAGAGTAAGATGTTTACTGCAAAAATGAAAGGCAGCTGTTCATAAGGAGATTTTTGGCCATAGAGTATAAAAGAAATTAAGGTATTAGCTTCTCTAATCAACTGATCAGTTTTGACCATGAAGTCAAAAGCAGGAAACTGCATCATTGATTTTATTGTGTAAATTTATAAACCTTTTAGTGCTACGTAAAATAAAATAACTGCTCCATCTGTGGTAGAGACTTGGAACTCATTTTGCTACCTGTTGTAAATAAAACACCACTACATCCTTGGAAATCCATCTGATGCACAAAAGCATAAGAAACAGAGGGGACAAGAATAGTACTGAGTGTTCCTATCAGCCAACTCCACAAGATTTAGTTTGAGAGTACATCTGTAATTACAGTTACTTGTTCTTATCTCAGTGAGTGACTGCAACACGGCCTGAGAACAGCAAAGCCTGGTATGCAACAGCTACGTAGCACATTTGGACCATTGTGCCATCTGAAAGAAGGGACAATTTCTGAAGACAACATTTTGGAGTGATGCTCAGGGAAACATTCATTCCCTGGTGTCTTGAATTCTTGCTGCAGTCCTTCATCTTGCAGGGGCAATATCATCTCTTTCAATCAGTCATCTTTCTCCCAAAACTTGCAGAAGCGCTTGAGAGTTCAACTCCTCTGGCAAGTCACCAGACAGAATTTCCAACAGTTATTCAATGTAATTGCAAAAACCACAAACTTTTGTTTTGTTTTGTTTTTGGTTTTGTTTTCATTTTGTTCTTTTTTCACAGCCAAGTTTTAAAAAAAAAAAAAGCAAAACAGCAACAACCATCACAGTGGTTTGGATCAAGCACCAAACAAGAGCTGGATTTTCCCCCTATAATTCTTCTCCCTCCAGAGTTCACAAAACCATGTTGCACAGTAGCTCCGGGGATGAAGAAAATACCATGTAACCTTTCCAAGGGCAGGTGTCTGACCTCTCAGGTAAAAGACATTACTCACTCTGAAGGATTGCATACATTTTCTTGGCAGACTAGTAAAGCAGCCCTTTCAAGTATCTCCAGCTGTCTTTTTTCAGCAGAAACTCAAGAAATGGTATGAAAACTTGCTAATAATAAGCTATGCTTTTTAACAAACCTATATGCTCAATTTTACTGCTTATTCTAGTTACACTGAAGCACAACATACCAAACACCAGACAGAAGTCCACTATGGCTATACAGTTATTTATATTGGCCAAACCTGCAAGAGCAAATAACTCCCATTTCACCGCTTCTCCACAGAACATATTATTTATTAGAGAAAATTACAATGCTTTTTGATTTGCCTTTCACAGCTGTCAATCCTGTGCCTTACAGTAATGTGTTTTATTTACTATGTGTTGGCATAATGCTAGTTCTTATTTCAGTCGTCTTAGCCAGGAAATAAGTAAGGAGAGCACAGCATAGAAAGACATTCAAATGGCTGGGAATATATCTGATAGACAAAATAGGGTTTATTAATCAGAACTGTATTCCTGTACTTTGGGCACAGTAAGTCCATAAAACCTGTATTTATCTCTTCACATCTACTGTAGTATCAGAATAGTGAACAACATTCAGAGATTAAACTCACACCGATTTAGCAAAAATATATATTTGAATAAAACAGAACTCCCCTGCAGCAGCAAAAATGACAGCACAAACAGTCTTAACTAGCAAATGAAGTCCAGGAAGAGGATGGAATAGACTAAGAGAAGCTGTGGCTGCTTCTTCCCCAGGAAAAGGTTTGATCAAAACTCTGATGTTCTTGGATCACACGGAACCCAGCTAAACTAGAAGAGGCCAAGTTTCCTTCCCATGGTTCATATTCCAGTGCCATCTGGAGTTGTTTCAAGGGATGATGATAAACTTCCGGCCTCAACCACAGCCTCCGGATGCCAAGTTACAGCCGAGAATTCTGCTCCTGAAGAGCTTATTTATTACTTCACACTCTGAACCAAAGTAATTCAGACCTATTTCTAAGCAAATTATTGACAAGTACCTCTCGTGCCTTTTCATGTCTATGTCCCATCCAATCTAAAAGTAGTGTTCCAAAACAATCAAGCTCAGTAGCAGAGGCTGATGTGACTTTTCTTTCTACACTTTATGTCTTGACAATCTAAAAAACAAGCACTAGAGATTCTGAATAGTTTTGTGTCTCATTCATGTACCTCCATATAATCTCAGGAACTGGGCATTAGTGAGGCCTCACCAGTGTCAAAGGCTGGCTATCTAATTGAGACTTAAAAAATACAGTTCCCCCACTACCACCCTGCTAACTACACCTGTCCTTCATATTTGATAAAAGTAAAATTTCATGAGAAGACTGCAACAGTTATGTTTCAAGTTTTGTCTCTTTTTCTCTTCCAAAGAATTGGAAAAAATGTAAGTGGTTATAAATTAAAAATGCACAAAATGTTTCCCTTAATCACTTAAAAATCAATTATAGTGACTGAATGCTGTTTAGGACACTTACGGCTGGCTGCATTGATGGGTAATGGCTCTTGAGCAAAGAGCATCTCAGACACTGACATGCACAACCTAATCTCCTTATATAAGGGGTCATGAAAAGTCTTGCTCAAACAGAAGACAATCCCATACATTTCACATTCTCAAGCTCTGCCACCCCACATTTCAGATAGAAAAAGGTATCAAAAGAGATTAAAAAGTGCCAACATTCAGAAAGACAAAGTTATTACACCTTAAGTATGCTCATAATGCACGCATGTAACAAGTTTATATATTGTAAATACATATTATACACACAGCTTTAGTATACGAGTATGTATATACATGTCTATAAAATCCTCTAACAGAGGATTTTATGAGTTCTCAATACCTATTCTTTAACTTACCCATTAAAAAGCTGGCAAGAAGTGATGCCTAACGCAATTAGATTTAGCCTTTTACAGGTGCTTTCTGGATGTGCCATTGGGCTCTGCACAATGGTCAGAAATCAGCAGTCCAGTGCCAGGAACCCTCAGTCTCCTAAATCCATAATTTGTTGTTGGGTTCCAGTTTCTCTTTTGCCTGGATTCTCATCAGTTCTCTCTCTCCATTCTTTTATTAGCAGAATTTAATAGGGAAAAAAAAAAAGTAAAGGAAACTAAATACAATTCTTGGTTGTATGCTTCCACTTCTGGAATCCTAATCCACTGGGCTGCCTGCACCATTAGCAAAAGCTATGGAAGTAATGTAAAAAGGGGTTTGGGATTGCAAGTCATGAGAGTTGGGTACTGCCCATCTCAGATGCAAGCAACTCCTTTCTACCACATCATACTTTAGATTCACCATGGCCTTAAAGCAAAACAGGCCACATTTTTTGCAATTTTCCCCTAGGCCAGCATCATACTTCAGTGGACTTATTCTAGTTGCTACATGTGTTTTCTCAGACATAGTATTTTCTTCTCTTTCTAACGGTAAATTTAACAGGTTTCCCTACAGATTTATTTTTATCCAGTACTTATTTTTCCTGGAGGGCTAGAATTTTACCTAATACATTGACATACAATCAGCATAACCACTGCAAGCAGAACTCTGCCAACACCACTTGAGAGCATACTGTGCAAAATCATGTGGTGAAAAAAAATCCCTTTACAACTCCAATCACATTCTCCAAATAGCCATATTTATAGCATAACATGTGAATAAGGATATAGATTTATCAAGCAGTTTTAAGGAAACACATTAACAGGAAAAGCTTAAAGGAGAGTGGTGGCCTTTTATTTATAATGGTGATTTTCTTCTGTGAACAGTTCTAATGTGTTTTTCATCTTATTTTTGCAAACCCTCCTGTATTACTTACTCATGTATTAAAGCAGAAATTAATACTCCCTTACATAATCTTAACTACACTTCTCTTTTGCTAATAATATCTAAAATTCAACACTCAACAAATATTTGAAAGGCATCAATCCTATTTGCAAAACCAATTTATTTTATCAAGCCCAAAATATCTAACAAAATTGTTAGCCACTTTTTCTACGGAATTACATGTGGTGCATGAAACAGATTGCACTTATATTATCAAAAATCTACTGTTGGTTTACAATTACAGGCACTATTAGGCAGTATTTCTCATGTAAGGAAACATTATGAGTTCAAAACCCAAGAGAGTTAAAAGGGAACTCTAATACATTAGAGCACTGCAGTCTCCCCTTTCAGAAGTCTGAAGACCAAATACCAGCTCCTGCCCAGTGTCTTCCTTACTTCCCTAAAGACTCAGCTTTCATACCATATTTTACACATATGGATTTGTGTCACTGCATACATAAAATATAACAACTTACAGAAAAATGTGAAATCCCTATGATCAAATTTTATCTCACAGCAACAAAGTCTGAAAGTATAGCTAGCTATTAACAATTAGGTTAGAAGAGACTTGCATGAGAAATACCTCACCCTGAGATCTCTGTAGAATGACCTAAAATACAGCACATGGAAGTATCCTGCAACTCCTACAAAGCCTTTTACTGCTCTGTCTTCCATGATTTTTCAGATATTCAAGCTTGTCTAGCCCCCAGGCCACTTGAATCTCAGTAAGCGTCTCACCACTGCAACTCAGCACTTCTCCCTTCTTTCCTTGTACTGCTACCAATCACGTCTCCCTTATGTTAGTTCACCAGAATCATCTTCTAATTGTCAGCCTTCACTAGCCTCTTTATTCTCCTCCAAGTTCTCAAACTTAATATTTATCCCTACTGTACCCATCAGATCTAGGTTTCAGCCAAATGTTCACCTTTGTTAATGACAGTAGCCTCGGCTTAACCTTTCTCAAAACATAGCTTTCCACCTCAGTGTGGAGAGTAAACCCCTAAAAGGCAAGCCTGACCAAACATGAGGTTTGTCCCTAGCTGAGCAGGAACCAGCATGGCACTGTTTCCACCTCACTCCAGCTGCCACCCTCCAGTTGGACCTTGGTTTTCAGATGGCTAAAACTTCCATTAGGCTTTAGAACACTTGGCATAACAAGGCCCCAGTTTCATTGTCCTTTTAATGCTACCACTGCTGTGTAAATCTTAAGTAGTGGCAGGTCATATGAGACAGTTTATGAAATGCACGTCCTGGTGCTGCTGAAGCAGTCTCTATTACAGATTATGTGAGAAATTAATATTTGAGATCAGATTTATAACACCCCATCACAAGTAGGCAACAGAAGCACATTTAGAAATGAACTCAGTTTATAAGATGGTCCATCTTAGAGACTATGTTAACAAAATGCCTGGCAGATAGTGAAAAAAAATCTTTATGCCCATGTGAATATTCATGTATATATGTATTCCTATTTAGTTAATATTTTATGCAGTGTTATGCATAAAATAACACTTTTCTTCATGCTGTTTGTACCTTCATGTGCTCTGGAATCAATCAACTTCAGTCTCAGCAGTTCTATTAGTTTTTAGCTCCTCGCATTTTCTAAAAGTGGCTCCTGGTGACTTATAGAAATAAAAGCAGCTTTTTACAGGAACAATAGATTTATAACTTTAATAAGACTGCCATCCTTCCTGCATTAAAGTCTACAGTACATGACAAATCAGGTTAAGCAAGCTGGTATCAAATCGGAAGGCAAATGCATTTTTGAGCCAAACCGTAATTCTCTGAAGAGCTTCAAGCATATTTTGAAGATGTTAAGTTATTGATAAGGAAAATCAATTCTTTTTCCAGCTCAGGCAATGTCATACAGTCACAGTATATGCAACAATAGCTAAGGCAGATTTTCTGTTTTATTAACTTCATGACCCTTTAGAATTAAATTACCTTCTTTTTTCCTCTTTACAATCCTGATCAACAGTCACTACCGACAGCTTAACAACTTCTGTTAAATTCAGATAAAAGATTTGTCTGAAAACTGTCAGAAAAAAAAAGAAAACCATGAGACAATGGCATACTCTTAAGTTTATTTATTAAACTAGTATTATTTCACCAATATCATTAAACTTGTACACTTCAGCAAATAAACTGCAACGTGTTCTGATCTGACTGTGAACAGCTTCTTCAAAGGGTCTGAAATAATAAAACATGTTCCATCCAAGGAAGCAACAAAGCAGCAAACGATCCTGGGAGAAAGCTGGCAGATAGCAAGAACAGTTCCTTGTGAACCTTTACAAACACAAAAATAAGTAGTATCTACATATATACTTCTAAGTTATTTCAGTGCCTGTAATTTTATTCGGTATCTTACCCCCTAGCATTTCCAGAGAAAATCTTGGGCACAACAATGAATATAAAGTGATGGAAGCATTTTTAAAAGTACCCCAACCATTATAGTACAAAATACATAAAAGAAAGAATAAAATGTTACTAATATTTCCTATTCTAAAGTAGACCAGTAGTAGTGAGTAAGCAATTATTTACAAAGGATCAACAACCACTCTCACACCCCTTCCCAAAAACATCCTAACCATCAGTTTTAGGACTTAATGATATCATATGGTGAGCTAATGGAGAACTCCTTGAGCTTTCCTATTGAAGATGCCCAGTTTAGTATAAAATATGCAAATATCTGACAGAAGAAAAACTGGGGTTGGTTAGTTACTGTGCTTCTCCCATTGGATACTTCAGACTATACCCCATTGCACTCTTACACATAATACAACAGCTTTAACAGATAAAAATTAATGACTGTGTGCACACAAACAGCAATACCTTTTGTCCCCTGAATATCCTATCAGTTAGGCCACCCTCCAAGATGTCGCTGCCAAATGCAAAATACCTGTTCCCAGCTCTCTGATGGGTGTCCCCAGAACTGAGGAAAAGCAGATTCTTTTCTGTAGGCGATGCGAGCCAGCAACACTGCAGCTCCAAAAATGTTCCCAAATGAAGCCACTCAGCAAAAAGAATGTGGCTGCAATTAAATACTAAACAATCAATTGCATACTTTCGATTAATAACACGTCTCTAAGAAAATCCCCTCTAAGTTCTAATATGAAAGCCACAATAGTGTTAAGTAATAAACGTCTGTTTTCAATCAGCCACAATTCAAATTCAAGACGGCAAATATCCAGACAGGAAAACTATTTGAGAAACATCCAAAATAGGCCCTCAAAATAGAGTAGAATTAATTCCTGAGTTTTAAGTAACTCTCTCTAAGCTTCGATTTACGCGGTACTGTTTCTAACCTAATTAAAGGTGAAATCTGCTGTGGAAGGAAGCTCACCTAAGCGCTCTAGAGACAGCTCACACGTCTAGGCAAAACACAGCCACTTGCGGAAGGTAAATAACACATGTTATTTTTCCTTCTCCTTCTTACTTAACTACTATTGCATCTGCCGCCTCTCTGCCCGTGGAGCCCCCGGGAGAGCGAGGGACAGCGGCGGTGGCAGCTCGGGTGGCGACGCCCCGCAGCCCTGCCCTGACAGCACTGCCCATTCCCTGCCAGGCTCCCAGCCCGACGGAAGGCACGGCCACCCACGGTCCCTCACGGAGCTCGCCCACGGCCCCTCCCCGACCGCACCCCAGCCCACCCCAGCCCAGGCCAG
>VZRM01002603.1:0-87649 GCA_013397955.1 Grantiella picta | reverse complement strand
CCCGCATTCCCCGGCTCCCGCATTCCCCGGCTCCCGCATTCCCCGGCTCCCGCATTCCCCCGCTCCCGCATTCCCCCCGCCCCGCGCAGAAGGGATGACGGCGGCGGGCGCGGCGCTGCTCGCGGGGCTGCTGGCGAGGCTGGCGCTGGTGCTGTACGGGCTGCACCAGGACCGCGCCATGCGAGTGCGCTACACCGACGTCGACTACCGGGTGTTCACGGACGCGGCGCGGCTGGTGACCGAGGGGCGCTCGCCCTACGGGCGGGCCACGTACCGCTACACGCCGCTCCTGGCCTGGCTCCTAACGCCCAACGTGTTCCTCGCCGAGGCCTTCGGAAAGCTGCTCTTCGTGGCCGGGGACCTGGCGGCTGCCGTCGTCGCCTACCGGGCCCTGCGGCGCCGAGGGGCAGCGGCCGGCCTCGCCTGCGGGTGCTGCGCCGCCGCCTGGCTGCTGAACCCCCTGCCCATGGCCGTGTCCAGCCGGGGCAACGCGGAGGCGCTGCTGGCGCTGCTGGTGCTCGCCACCCTGCACTGGCTGGAGGCGGGCAGCGTGGGCAAGGCCGCGGTGTGCTACGGGCTGGCCGTGCACATGAAAATCTATCCCCTGACCTACGCGCTGCCCATAGCGCTCCACCTGCGCGCCGAGCGCTGCCGCGGGGAAGGGGCGCTGGACGCGGGCGCTGACAAAACCGCAGAGCTCACGTTTACGGCGCGCCTTTGGCACCTTTTTGTAAGGATGCTGAACCGCGACGTGCTGCTCTTTGGGACGGTTGCCGGATCAGTGCTGGCTGCCTTGACTGTGGCATTTTATCACATCTATGGCTGGGAATTTTTGGAGCATGCCTACCTCTATCACCTGACCAGGAGGGATATCCGTCATAACTTCTCTCCCTATTTCTACATGTTGTACTTGACGGCAGAGAGCAAATGGAGTTTTGCCCTTGGGCTCGCAGCTTTCCTGCCCCAGCTTCTTTTGCTCCTGGTTGTGTCCATAGCTTTCTACAGAGATCTTGCCTTCAGTTGTTTCCTACACACCGCTATTTTTGTGACTTTTAACAAAGTGTGCACATCCCAGTACTTTGTCTGGTATCTCTGCCTTATGCCCCTCGTAATGCCTAGTATTAAGATGTCCTGGCGTCGTGGTGTGCTGCTTCTCATTCTGTGGTTCATTGGACAAGGCCTGTGGCTTACTCCTGCATACTTTCTGGAGTTCAAAGGATATAACACTTTCTTATTTATATGGTTGGCAGGCTTGCTTTTCCTTTTAATTAATAGCCTCATAATTGTACAGATTATTTCACATTATCAAAGAGAAGCACAAGTTGCAAAAAAACTGAAACAATGGTAATAAACTGAGCAAAATCCAGAAACATCCCTACTGTCCTTGATAAAGCATCACATATCACCAGCACTTTGTTTAACAGAAGTGCACTTAAGTTGTACTAAATCACATTGTATGTAAATATTACTGTTTCAGGGCCGTGAGAACACCTGCCTGGGTTACCCTGAGCAGCCCCGCTGCTGCCCTGAACAGTGTCAGCAGGTGTACCTGTCTCCTGTGTGGGGCTTGAAACTGCATTGCAACCCTCTCTCCACCACTGCCTCCAGCTCTGTCCTCCCACTCCTGACTGGAATCCCTGGAAGCACCCTGGACCAGTTCATCACTTAACCATGTTTGAGGCTCTGATGAATGGGCTTCATCCACCTCCCCTGACTGTCTTCACTTGCCATTTCCAGAGATAAGTGGGACTGTGTCCTGCTCTTTGCCCCTTGTGCTGGGGTCACCCTCACTTCCTGCTCAAACTCCCTCATGGAGAAGCCATTGCACCTTTTTTCTGATGTTCAGTGTTAGTCTGCTTGTTGAGAACCTTGGCCTTTGTCTAGAATAACACAGAAGATTATAGAGGTGTATTGGCATTTGACAGTTTTGTACGTTCCAACAGGTCAGTGGGGTGTTTTGCAAGGCAATCACTCAATACGTACACTGTGGGTTATTTTTTGTTTCCACAGTAGCATTTTAGCTATGCAGCATTTGTGGCCTGTATCTGGTCTCTATGTCATTAACTTCTTGAGACTTTTAATTTATTTTAGAATTCAGATATGCCACTCTTTCACTTACTTTTGCATATTCTGTTATGTTTGAATTTTTGAATAGATTTATTCCCCTTACCATGGAGGAAAAATTTCCCAGATATCTGTCTTGGATCACAAAGATGTATAAAGCTTAAATACTTGTTTCTTGCTGCCATGATCTAGAAAAGAGACCACTGCCTTAAATTTCAGTTAGTATACAGTTATGGTGGGTGTTAACAGTAGCAAACACAGAGTGTCAAAGTACAGTTAGAATGGCACTTGTGTCCCGAAAGCATTAGACTTTATACCAAAACAGTAATTGGAAATGTAGTTTCTCAGTGGTTCTCTTTCTCTGCTATTAAAAAATAAATGAAAAAATGAAAGGACTTGAGGAAATTAAGCACTTGCCAGAAGAAAAGGGAAGTTTTGAAATAGGAAGCTTTACAACTTGTTAAAACACATTTATTCCCAGAGGAGACACAAGAAGATGTGGAATTGAGTGTTGGATGATAGTGAGAGGAGAGCAGGGCCATTTCGGAATTAATGCTCTCAAGAACATCCCACAAGAGGTCTGATGTACACATCTTTTGCAAGAGGTGGAAACTGACAATATATTTCAATAAAATCTAGTTTAAATAGGTGTATGCCAAATACAAGAATTCTCATATTTGCTTCAGCTTTTAGTTACATCCTATGCGAAGGTGAAACCCCTAGTGTGTAACACAGAGCAGGGCTTCAAGGCAAAATAGCTTCAACCACTTCATGGAATTCCTGGTGGTGCTATTGGGAAAGGATATGGATTTGCCAACTGGATTTGCCATGCAGACTCTGAACCCTGCAGTCTCCTGAGGCAGCCCTCTTCCTCAGGACTGCAGTGACTCCCAGCTATCCCTTGTACAGGGTTTCCTTTCCTAGTTGTAGTGCTACCTCTGGAGATGGAATTACAGTATTTTGGTCTGTGAACTTTCCCCGCTGCTTCTCAGCCCCATTGAGGTGGTTACATGAAAGGTGAGGAAGCCCCTGAGCCCCTGCTGCCCAGAGCCAAAGGGCATGTCATCAGGAATGTGACCGTGTCCTTTCACCACTCTGGCCCAATTTGGCTATTCTGATGTGTTAGGACACATTCTGATGTGAAGGAAGAACAATTTCCCTGTGATTTCTGTGGTCAGAGTGTCAAGGGGTGCTTCTGCTCCCCCACTGGAAAGCTGTTCTCTGCCATCTGCACTGTCACTTGCCTTCAAGTTGTGGAGATCCTGACAGCTTCTTCTTTGTAAATCTAGAAATTGGATAAGACAATGGATATTCTTTTGACCGTCTTGGTTTTTTGGGGCAGATCTTAACAGATGTGGTACTGATTTCTTTCCCCTGGCTTTGTCTGGCATGAAGAAAGTTTTATAGCACCAGCCTTGTCTAGAGGTGTATCAGTCAAAAAACTGGTGGCATAAGCCACTTGCACACAGTTTAATTTTATGTTTATCAGCAAAACATTTTGCTTGTGCTGTGAGTGTGTGAAGGGAAAGCATCCCATGTGGCTTTATTTTCCAAGGCAGAGTTGGACGTACCCAATTTCAGCAGAAAGAGGAGCCACTGAGAAGAAAGAGCCACCGAGGAGGCTCTTCTCTGTCAGTACTTCTCCTCACCCCATCCTGATTTCCAGGCAATGGCTCATTTTCCTTTGCTACTGATCTTCTGTTATCCATGACACATTTTTCTGTTGCATGTTTTCTTCCCCCAGAGCAATGTTCTATATCTCTTTAACAGACTTACTTATGCTGTTTGCAGGCATTTCCACACCTCTGTTTTTCCCTTCCTGTTGGCAAAGAAAGCGAATGTAAGCCAAAAGGCATTTCTAACCTCAAAAACCTTTCACAAAAACCAGTATTTTAAGTTACTGTATTCTTGACAGAAGTGTAATGTTTTTTAGGTAACAAGTAATTTCCTTATGAAAAATACATTCTTGATTTGTTAATAGCGAAATCATTTTGAGAAGGCAAATTTTTCACTAATTTTTCATAATTTTTCACAATAGAAATTCTGAAGCCGAACTGAAGGGTACCTTCCCTTTGCAGATCAGTACCAGTCCTGCAGCGATGATTTGAGAAAGCCATGCATAAGCAAGTTATAAAAAAGCTTTTATAAAAGCCTATATATACAGTCATTTTAATAATCCAGGATGAGTCCCCCTTTTTACAGTTGTTTTCTAAATCACCTAAATGTGTTTGGGATGTAGAAGTAATTCAAGTGACTCATAAAAAGCTGGATAAGAGAAATGAAACAAAGGAGACAAACAAAAATATATTTGAGAGTTTAGATCTTTCAAATTGCTTTTAAAAACAATTTTGTACCTAAATGGAATTGAATAACTTAATTCATTTTTAAAAAAGGGTTAAAATAATTTAGTCAAGTACCAAACAAGTTACAATTCTTGAACAAGTTGTGGTGAATATTTACAATGCCCCTAAAATTTACCAAATTCATTTCTTATGGAACATTTATTGCTTTTGATGCTGTTCCGATTATTTTGCTTAATAACTTTATGTTCATTTATCACCTGGTAATTAGGAACTGAAGTGTCTGAAAGTTGTGTTCTTTCCTTTTCATGGGTTGCAAAACTGTAATGCCAACGACTTTTTTTTTGAAGGTTGGATGTGTCTCATCTGCAGAAATTTTTTATGTTGCACTGAAACCAGCCCTTAAGCGCAAAGTACAAGATGTGAAAGAAGGGAAAAGAAGAATCAAGAAAAGTAACATTTTTACTTTGCTTTTTACACTGTAGCCTATTGTCCAAAGACTCATGACTGGACTCTCAAGTGACTTCAGGAAAAGCTCAGCATTTAAAAATTATTTGCTTTAAAATTTATAAATGCAACTGCTCAAATAACAGGGTAAACAAAAATATAATAGTAAATATTTCATTCAGTTTTAGTGTGAGGATGCTGAATTACCATCTATGACACAATGCACTTTGTCCTTATTTAGTAACTTCCTTGTGTGTGTGTTTCTTGCATTGTATTGACTGCTGTAATAGTAAAGAGAGCGATTAAGTGTGCTAAACTGAGCTCAACAGTTATCTTTTTCAAAGAAACAATGAAGCTTTTATATTTAACAGCAAGGGGAAGCTCCCAACATTTTTCATAATGTTGTATAGAGAAAGTAAATGTTAAAAGAGTAAATTATGAGCAAATGGTTTGCTTTTTTTATTTGAGAAGAATGAGTCATCTGTTTTAAAAAGGGCTGCAGAAATACACAGCGAACACAGGGAACCTCAAAATACATGAGGTATTCCTCATATATTTGGCAGAGACAGCTGCAGGATGCATTTCCTAGTGATAGCAGCATTATGGAATAGGATTACCCTGAATTTAGGACAAACCCTTTACTCAGACTGAAACCCAACCACTCAAGTTATTCTCTTGCTTAAGAGCATATTTATGTGCACTATATTCACAAAACCAAACATTTACCTGCACATACAGGAGCAAAAATCCCAGTCAATACACCTTTGAGGAACATTTTTCAGAGCTGCCCTCTGTAAAACAGGTTTCTTAGATATTTCTTACATTTAGAATTTAAATCTCTAGTGACTCTCAAAATGAATTACATAAGTTTTAATGCATATGGAACGTAAAAGCATGTGCTGCAGGGATCTTGAGGTGTAATAGACACAATAAAGAACTAATTATATATTTGAAGGTGCACATTCCACCAGTATCCTGATGTTCTTCATTATAAAAATCCGCACTATAGTCACATTTGTGGAGGAGACTTGTTTCAGTCTTATGCATGATGAATGAGGTCAGGAATACATTTTGTACCAGTAGAAGTATCAAAAAGATAAAAACTTCTCTTAATGATGCAGTAACATTGTTTTGAGGGGTTTTTTTAATTATATTTCTGTTAAGACATTAGTAAATGGATGCAATAACTCCATGCAACTGTTGCATGCATTATTAATAGCTGGTATGTCTCTTTTTCATTAGTATGGTGAAGAAGACCAGATTTTGTCGTTTTTTTAATGGTGTAAGTTGATAATACTTTGGGCAGAATTCTTCATGACTCTTTTCTGGTACATGCTGAGAGGGGTAGGTGCTTCTGCAGGAAAGAGGTTGCTTATAGGGGTGCAGTCTTACTTAATGTGTAGGTAAAGCTTTAGCTGCAATCTCTTTTTATTCTTAGAGTTTAGCTATCAGACGTTAACAATCTCTGCAGATAAAACATTTCATAGCATGCACATAAAAAAGTTGCATATAAGAGATCTTCCCTACTTTTCATGGAAATTGGTGGGGAAGCCAGCTAGAACATCTGTGGGAGAAATGTCTAAAGGAAATGTCTGTATCTGATTAGCTACAAAGAGAGAGCTTCAGCCTTGGAAATCAGCTGAAATGCAGGCAAATTGAGCAGTAAGCCCATCCTGTGAAATTCCCATTATTTATATGAAGGATATTCGATCAAAAGTACTTTCCCATTTTACAGGAGGAAAATGGGATCTTGATAGCAATTGTCAGGCTGGATGAGTATAACTTTCCTTCCTTCACATTATCATAAGAGGATCTATAGAATGTTATATCCTACAGTAGCATTTGTGGAGTTGTACAGGTGTGACCTGCATAAGCTATTATTAGACAGTATTGTTGGTGTAACGAGAGGTTATTAGTAAGCAGTTACTCTGAAACTGCATTTTGAAGGTTAACTCAAGTAAAATCTGATTCCTGCTTCACAAGTCAGCAGCTGTGTTAATAGAGATGGTACTGTTTTGACAGTAATTTTCCAAGAAGAGCTGCACTCTGTGGCCCATATGCTTCCACTCTGTGCAAAAGAACATTAATTCAAATCCCCTGGTGATCTGACAGTCAACATTTTTTTAATCTATCCCATATCCCTCCCACTGATCCAATGGATTGAATTAGCCAGGAAGCAGGCTTAGAAAATGAAGTGGAAAGCAAAGTATGATTATCCTCCCCTTATTTTCCACTTCGTATAGCGTGAATATGTTGAATAATTAAGATTACCTTTTGGAAGAACACAGTCCTATTTGAGCTAGGTGTTAGAGTACTTTGTTAATACGAAGTATTTTACCCAAATGCACCTGAGGAAAAATTGACTGGTTGGGCTACATGGACTTTTGCCAAATGATAATAAAGCTACTGATATATTATTAGCACTATTCAATATATTCAATATATATTCAATATTGTTCAATATTAGCACTATTTTGTCGTATATTTCTGAGAAATATACATATATGTGTGTGTGTGTGTGTGTGTAAAACAGGGTGACTAAAAATAGCAATGTTTGTAAATTACAGTTTCAAGCTTTTTTTACTCAGACTTTGGAGGACATATGCAGCTATGAACTCACTAAAAGAGAACAAATGCTATATCAGAGAGAATTAATAATTAATTAATAACTAATTATGTCGCTCCCACAGCTGACACCTTCCTAAAGAAAGTAGCACTTTGGTTTTTTATACACAGTCTGGAAATTCACAAGAATAACAAGTACTTCACCTTAAAACGGTCAGATGTGTTTGAAAATAGATTTTAATTACCATTAGCACTTCCAAGTTTAGTGCTGGCATCAGCCAGCTTGTTAATTCCAGCAGTACAGGAACTGAAGTCATGACCAATTTTCCTTCATGCTCTAATAAACTGGTTGATTAAGTATAAGAAAGTTTGTCGTTTAAAGTGAACCAAATGTTGTTTGTTCGCTGGAAAGAAATACTGCATGGCCAGGACCAAAATTTACATATGCAGGATGGAGCAAAATGATCAAGAAACCAGGGCAAAAAGTGAGGCCTCAGAGACCTTGGCTGTTGTCTTGCCTCTGCCACTAATTTGTCATTAAGAAGTGATTGCAGCTTGCTGAGCTGTTTGCCTTTGCCTCTTGTGATGGCTTGATACATTTAACTGACACCTTATTTGAACCAAGATGTCTCCTAATCTATTTCTGTAACATGCTGCCATAAGTGATTGCAGTCTTGTTTGAAACAATTACGAGTCGTACTGGCAGTAAACTGTAAACACTTAACTAAAGACATTTTGATTTAAAAATATTCAACATGCTTTTTTTTTTTTTTGCATATATTTAAACTTTTTTTTTGTGGGATGTGTTATGTTCTTATGTGCATTCCAGCATTGCATTTTTAGGAGAGGGTGAATTACTGCTGAAGCTAAATGAAGATCTGGAAGCAGATAATAGAATTCATGATAAAAGCTAGACAATTTAGAAAAATAATTTAGAAAAATTATAGTGAGCTGATACCATAATTAAATAAGGTTTTATTATTACTGGTCTGCTCAGATTGCATTGGAAATTCATATTGAAAATATATCGGGGAAATGAAATAGCAGACAACTGTGCAGCTGTTATAAATAGTTACCTCAGATGTGAGGGATAATGGCTCAGGAACTGTTTCTGTATATTCATAAAAAATATATTATTATGTTATCCAAGAAAAAAGTTACTAGTTGTGCAGCACTATGAACGCAAATTACAATGCTGCATTCATATACAGGTGAAACAATTTCTTTCACTTGATCTTTCTCCAAAGCTTTTGTTATAAGATACACAGACTACCAAATTGAAATCTGGACCAGATTTGCTGTGCCAGAAGCAGTTACAGGGAGCTCTACATTTGCATCAGCCTTGTAAGCTTCCTGAACAAGTGCATTCTGAGTGCTGGAGGCCATACAGGTGTTGGGAATGCAGGTGCACACTTCCCCACAGTGTGCCCAGAAGTGATTTTTCTACAGTTCTTAGGGCACCCAGATGTTCCCTGAATCTATATATACAATCACTGTATATATCTCCTCATAAATCCATACATATCATGAAGATCTATATATACACCCTATATAACCAAATATATCTTCATCTGTAATAGTGCAGCAGCAAATTCAGGGACTTCATGAACACCCTGATTCGATAAATATCTGCTAAGGATCTAGGATGAGGCCCATTTTGTTTACAGGGACATGTCAGTCAGACATGAGAGTAGAGGGGTAGATTTGTGTGGATGGAACTCCCTCTAGAAGGAAGGGGTAAAGTTCTTAGCTCTCCCCAAATGACAGTTGGGCCTTGGCAGATTAATTAGCAATGAAAATGGGAAATAAATCTTCTAATGTTGGAGACACAGGACACTGAAGGTGCTATCTGCTTGCTTTTTCTCTTCCAGCACAGATGCTACCAGATTGTGCCAGTAAACCACAACTGCAACTTGTTTCACTGGGATTTCACAGATGACAGCAGCTGGTAACAGATTGATAGGTGAGAAGGGGAGAAAAGGGAAATCAAAGCTGACAAAACAGATCTGTATGATCAAGAAGAGGTTTATTTAGCTGGACAGGTAATTAAAAAACAGGTAGATCGAGACAGCTTACTAGGTCAGGTTAATTCAAGCATACCGAATCCCTGGAGCTTGGCTGCCTTCTCTCCCAAAAGGAAACCACAGCTTTTTTGGGACTTCACATGTTTTCAATATAATGGGGAAAAGAAAGTTGGGGATTGTGGGGGAGAAACACATAAATTGGCACAACTCCAGTTACCTGTACTAATAATGACTTGTGTAATTGCAAAATAAAATTAAGATCTAGCCCTTAGCTGAAGTTGTCTTCTGTTTTAATAATAGTTTACCTTTAGCCCTACAATGGTATTTACTGCTGTTTAGGATGATTAGTTTGTCCTGTAGGTAAGTAAAAATAGTTTGGCTGAAGAAATTTAAGTGTTTTTTTATCAGAAAGTGAACCTTTTCTACAAACTACTGCAGTTGATGAGGCATGCAGTGTTTGGCAGATGTGCCATCTAAAACACAATTTAAGTAAAGAGGGAAAGGCAGCATTCCAAGCGTAGCCAATGATGCCTGGCCTGGACTGACCCATGCTTGAGAAATAGTTTTACCTCAGAAATTCAAGCCAGGCTGGAAACAGCTGTTGTGCTGGAGAAGCTGGATGTCTGGTCACACCTGGGCTTGTGGCAGCTGTCTTAAGTAGGTCCAGGCTCCTCAGAGGCATTTCCTCCAGGTATTGTGTGTGTGCCTTGTTGCACTCCTTCCCTCTAACCTCAGCATGGCATCTGCTGTCTCGCAGGGAAAGCAGCAGTCAAATTTTAGCCTCCTGCTCCCTATCACTTCCCTGTGAGAGCAGCCAAGCATGCTGTTGAAATGTGACTTTGGACAAAAGGAATTCCCTTGTGTTCCCAGTGTTTTGAATGTAAGAGTTAAAAGAAACTTCTCTATATGTGGGGTAGCTCAGAGCTGCTCATACGTTATTTGTGTGACCGCAGCCACTAAGGCAATTCTTTACTGTGACAAAACTCCCATCTAAGTCCTGTGTCTTACATCCAGTGACTCTGTGTAGGTGTGATCCTGAGGTCTTTGAAACTGGTGGCTAATGTTAACCCAGTGCAAAAGATTGCCCCCTATTTTTTTGTCTGTTGGTTCTGATTTTGCACTGATCCCCTGAGAATTCAAAGAAGGCAAAAGCTTTTGAAAGCTTCCTTGCAATCTAGAATAGACTACTGTTGGGAATGTTTCTGCTTTTGTCTAAACCAGATTTGTTCATTTAATTATTCTTATACTGGCACATTTTCTAGCATTTCCTGCGGGCAGGCTACCTCTGACAGCGCATGGGTACCACACTTGACTCTTTCATCACAACGGGAGCAGAGATTGTTCTGCACTTCTGAGAGCCACCTCGACCCGTTTTTCACATTCAGGTTAGAAGACCAGCAAGAGACATCAAAGGTAAGCAGTGTTGCTCACAAGATGTTTGGAAATGCCTTCTTCAAAACCACTAGGTAACACTGAGATTTGCTGCACTTTTGCCTCTTTGCTTCACACTCACATACTTTTGGCTTTGCCTAGGCCTGTGTAGAAAGAGAAGTGAAGTTTTCTTGCAGATGCATTACAGACAATTTACAGTTCATGCAAAAATATTTTTTTGTTAAAATTATTAAGGCTAACACCATATTAATTTAGCAGTCTGGAAAATTACAATTTGATCCTTAGTGCTGATTAGTAGCTGGCATTCTGTCTAAATAGGAGTGCTCAGCTGGGGACTTAGCTGCTTGAAATCTGAGCATTATTTGGACATAAATTAAAGTGGATTTTCAAAAACTGATATACTAATACAATTACTTCTTGTCAAGCTAAGGTGTTAGAATTATTTCCAGTGCTCTGATGCAGGCCAAATCAAAACACTTTACAAGGAATTCATGATGCATTAGTCACTGAGCATGCTTAGCGCTCAGCAGCTTAAAGGTCAAATGTATTCATGAGAACATGTAATCTCATGTGTGTTTGGTGAATGAATAAGAAAAAAGTATCCGTTAGAGAAGAGAAGGGTCAGAATATTGAAAAAAAACCACATGACACACGTTTACATGGGCATTACAGATGTTATTCCAGTGACAGATTTCTGCAAAGCAGTTTCAAGAACACTCATGAGAACTAAAGGATGTACTTTAGCCATGAGAATTTAAATAGGTTCTATGCTGCCATATGGCAGAGCTGCTTTCAAAGCAAATGCAGGGTTTTTTTTCTTTTCTGGGAGAGCAGATGGAAAAGAGGTTGGTATCTAAAAGCTGTCACACCTAGATCATCAGTATCAGTCAGTTGCATGAGACAGCAAGTAATTTTAATCTGGTATCTTTTCAGTAGTTTATACAAATAATATGTGCATTTATTTACCAAACAAACACAAAAATATATAGTAAGATACTTGAGATAAATTAAACTGGTTTTGTGTAATATTGACGAGTCAAAATTTGTTGCACCAGAAATGTGAACTGTCCCTTTTCACAAGAAGTGATCCTTCTATCTTCAGGGACTTACCAGTAACATATGTAATGTGCAAACCTTCCCGAGACCTGTGAAACCCAGACTCTAGCAGTGCTGACCAAACACCTTCCAAGAGCATTACAGCCACTAAAATGCCCTTTATGCTGCTAGAGTAGGTGAGAAAGAATTGATAGCAACATAGGATATCAACCCAACCATATGCTAAATACTGTATTTGTGATTTGTTTCCTAATAAAGCCTCCAGAACAAGCTGCTATGAACAGAAATTCCATGACAAGGTGTGACCAGACCTAAGTCAAGTTGTTAAAGCATGTCATAATTTGTAATTTAGTTCAGAGCAGTAGAGTTCCTCCAGCTGTCACCACTCTACTGTGTGTTGGTTTGCATCACAGAGTGCAAATACATTGGATTTTTTTCAGGATGTTTTTGCTGTGTGTCAGTGTGAGAGGCAACTTCCTCTCTCCCTGTAGCAGGAAAGTTGCAGTTCAATATAGACCAATAGCAACTGAGTCAAGAAAACTTCAGTGGTTACATTTTGACAGCTTTGTGTTTCCAGGTGATTATCTATTACTGCAAGAATTGAGCAGAAAATACAGAAGAGCCTCGAGATTTTCATCAATTTAAAAAAACAAAGCAAAACATGAAATTGGTAGTAGACACAGTCATTCTGGAAATCATCAGTCAAAAATCTCAATTCCTTTTACCTTCGTGAAACAAAATATGTTTTCTAATGTTCCCTTTTCAGTTTTGGCTTTCCTGGATTGGCCATTTGACATATGAAAAAAAAAACTGAAAGGAAAAAAAATGAGAACATACAACACAGATAAGCAAAAAAGAAAACAATCTCTTTGAAGTCATTCTTTTCTGGACAAAAACAAAAACATCTGATCCACTCTACTTCTGACAATCTTCTGACAAGCTGCTAAATTTCCTTTCATTTCATTTAATTACAGAGTTACTTCTTTATTGCATCTTGGAGAAGTTTCATGGCTTCCTGTTTGAGCATTCTACTTAAAACCCACACAGACAGTAAATAGCAAATATTTTCTCACAAGTACTGGGGATGGAGCAATATTTTATTAGTTCCTACCTTCCCTTTCTGATTGCCATGGTACAGTGGTCATGTCACTGCTTGTGTTGCCAGTTGACCACAGAACTACAAAAGCTAACAAGAGATAGAGATTCCCATCTGAAAAAGCACACCAAATACATTATTATTGCCAGAATAAATTTGATTACATGTATTACAACTAACCAGAATACAGAGAAAAATAAACAAACCTGTAATATGGCAAACCCACCACTTGAGCCTCTTTATTCAGCAGCCATTTAGAAAGAGAAATGGTAATCAAGTACCTCTGAGGGGGAGTTCTACCAATTCCTTGTTTTCACTTTTATTTTTACTTCATCCACTACAATGTATTCTTATTCATTCTAAAGTCCTTCATCTTTTCCGTTTTGTTGTGTTCCTCATTATATTCTGTAATTTTATTTTCTGATGGTCTATTTATAAATTTAATCAAACACGCACAAATAGTTACAGTAGATAATGCAGTTGAATTTCATTAAAAAACTGCAGGAAATTATAATAGTGTTGTAGTGCACCAGAGTGGAAAGACATTCACTGCTGCTCTGTATTTCTGCTTTTCTGAAAACACACTTATTATCCAAAAGTACTTCTTAAAATATCATATCCATTAATTATATATGGTTTTATGTCACACTGGCAATTATGCTGTTTACATCTTTAAATTCAACCTCATACTTGGACTAAGCTCTGCATGTAAATTAACCATCTTTAGGCCTCAGCAACCATTCTGCTTCCTTTAAATCAGATTACTTATTGTGAACCTTCAATACTACCAACAGAATTTTATCCAAGAATTGTTCAACAGTATGAATTGTGACTAAAAGATATAATACTTGTAAAAATGTTTTTCTGGCCTTACAAAGCCATTTATTACAACAAATATTTGGTGTATTTACCATACAGTGACTCAATGAAATCCTCATATTCTAGTCTTTTGATGTAGATATTCTGTAGAAAGTAGAAATAGTGTTCAACATGTTGGACACAAAGGGTCACATCATGAGAGGGACCCCTGCCTTGTCCCCTTCATTTGCTTGGAAAGGAGCCAGGTCCAGCTGTGGACAAGATCTCTGTCTGTGGAACACAGTCTGAGGGCACAAATGTCTAAGTGGCGATTTTCTCTGCTTGCATTCAAGGCTGCTGTGCACAGAGTGGGTTAAAACAGCTGATGGCTGTAACATTGCAAGACAATTGAGCCAAGTGGAGTGACTTCACAATTCTTCTCTGAAAAACTCAAACCTTTTCTTCAATACAGAAAAAAATCAGCTTTCCTTGATGGGAAAAGAAAAACTTCTGTCTAAAGAATTTTTTGTATTAGTTCATTTCAAACAAGATAATCGCAAACTACAGCCCGATCTGTTCATGGCATGAGGATGATATCTGTCTGTGAATGACAAATTACATTTGTGCAGGACTGTTGAGCCTGTAAGACAACAGCACAGTCCTCGCCAGAATGTTCCTGCTGCAGCAGCTCCTTAGAGTATGAATCTGTTTCACAAACTGGCTATGGGCTCTATTCTTTATTTCAGAAAAAAATTATCATGTTTGTAGTTCTGTGAAAACCAGCAGGTTTTTCCTTTCTTGCAATGTTCTGCATATGGTTCTCAAGACATTACTTACATTATGGAAATGTAAAACTTCCATCTGTAACACCTTAAAAGTCCCTGGAGGATGCTAGCACATATCTACCTTCTCCTTTAAATTTCAGTGCTACCTAATTTCTACCTTTAAAAAAAATACAAAGATATTGGAAAATTCTATCTACTGCACATTCTTCCAAGCCCTTTCCTTCCTTGAGCTAGCTTTTGGAGTATGCTTGAAATAGGAAATCAGCTTTAGCTGGCATGTTTTAAGTAGCTGGCATCTACCCTTTTCTTTTTTTTTTAATTCATTTCCAGTAGATGTTAAAAACATTCAAGAGCATTGTGTAAAAGGTTGTTTTTCCTTGATGCTCTCCTTAATGGTAAGCAGCATGGCTATAGAGATAAGAATTATTCTTAAAAAATATTTGGCCACATACTAACAGGAAACAGATCCCCCCAAAATATGTCAGAGTTTCCCAAACATTTAACACTCTCCCAGAAATCCAAGGCTCAGGTGTCCTGACAGCCCTTCTAGGCATGCTTCTATCAAGGCAGCAAAGTTCAGATGCTGCTGCAATTCCCATGGCTTAGTCTTTACATTGCACTAAGGGATATTTTTTCCCTCCATTTTCCACGTAGGTCAAATGAGGAGACAGCGGAAATCTTAACTGCAACAGACTCAGCCTCCTGTTCACCTGAGAGGCTGAAACCCTGCAAGTGGGCAGGGCAAACAAATGTGATGCAACTGCAACATCCCTCCTTCTGGCAAAATAGATGCTGTTGGGGCACAGGTGAAGCTGTCAGGTCAACTGGGACCTGAACGATCATGAAAGCTACAAATCTGCTGAGCATCACTGGCAGCTCTATTATTTGAACAAGCCAAGCAGAGAACTGGGGGTTATTTATTAACACAGCCAGTGCAGATTGCATGACACTGGCCACAGTGACTCATGCAGACCTGGAGGTTTCTCACCTGCAGCCCAGCAGCCTGGGAAGACTCCAAAACTCCTTAATGTTTGCACCAATATTAAGATCCACTTCTGTGTTAAATATGCAGAAACCCCAATATTGCTTTTCTCTAAATTTGAAACTTTACCCCTCAAATACTGATTTTTTTTAAGAGTGACCACGAAAATCTGTCTCTTCATGAGAAGTAACAGGGGTAAGACTGCTGAGTGACTAATTGATTTTCCTGGCCCTGTCCAATTAAAATCTCATTTGCAATACTGTTATTATTAGATTTTTTCCCACTTTATGTAGGAAAAAAATCTAATAATAATCTAATAATCTAACATTTCACTTGAACACATTAGAGTGTTCAAGTGAAATGTTAGAAGAGAAGTCTGAAGCATACCTTTCAGTGAACGGTACAGATGCATTATTCATTCAAATTTATCAAATTAGGTGGTGAGGTGACAATCTTTTGCAGGAATTAAATATGTGGTGAAGAGTGTTTGTAAATTAGCAACTATTCATCCTTATCCTTCATAGCACTGTGCAATGTTCTGTGTAAAATTAGAAGACTTGTCTTTCAAGGAGATCCAACCATTTGATTTACTTTATAAAATGGTTTAAAGGAGACAAAATTGACAATGCTTTCCCATAATTTTTGATTCAATCAAGGGAAAAAGCATTATTTTTGGAGTATATAATATCTATTTCATATGTCTACTGCTCTGGTTGGGTCTGGCAAGAAAAGATCTCTATAAATCAACAATAAAAGAATGACATTCAGAAACTGCTAGTCTGAAAGATAAATATGTTGCTGTTCTATTGAGGAGCTATACTAGTTGCCAGCTCCTTCAAAAACTGGAAGGTTGCCGTTCCACATGCTTAGTGTCACACAAGCACCGAAACAACTTATACTGCTGTTAGAAAGATCATTGAAAGTGTCTCTTCTGTCTGTACTGCACTGTGTACAAGACAAACAACGGCAACAACAAGACCACACTAATCTCTTGAGACCCTTTAAAAATACAAAACAGATACCCAAGATAAAAGCTGAAAGGAATGAACAAATCATTATGGTGAAGCTCACTCAAATAAATTAGGAAGGCCAGTCCTGAACCAAGAAGCAAAATTTCCATAATGAAGAGGCTGCTTGAATCTTTGTACACCCCTGCCTTAATCTGGCATGGGAATAATTCTCCTTTTGAATTAACTGCATATTCAAACTACAAAAGATAGTTATGGCTTTGGTATGATGCAGTGGTCTTCTCAATTTGAGCAATATCTCTTCAGTGTTTGGTAAATAATTGATTTATATTTATCATATTAGACTGCTTTATGTTAAGTGCATGAAAAACTCCAAATTAAAGATGACCATGTAGAGCAAAGTTAAACAGTCAGAAAAATAATCTCTCTCTCTCACTACTGTCCTCCTCCCTTTTTCTGTTCCCCATGGTGCTTGAGAAAATGACTCAAAGCCAAATATTTCTGTGGGCTTTGCTGTTGATCAGACTGTTCCTATCTAAGGAATCCAAACTTGACAGCTGCTTTTGGTGCCATCCCTTCATTTGCTCTCTTGGCAATCTGCTCTGCCTTGTAACATCCTGTGGAAGAAAGGATGAAGGAAATGAGAAATTACTCATGACTGTGGGCTAGAAAAGCAATAGCAATCATGAAGCACTTTTGCATGGTTGATCTACTAGACGCTTCTCTTAGCAGATTTCACTTGATGGAAAGTCTGCCTGGGTCAGAACTTTTCCCAACCCATCTTGGGAAACGCTTTGGAAGACAAAGGGGTGCAGAGATGTAATTCTGGTCAGAGAGGAGCCCTTTCTTTCTTGACTGTGAGTTGTTTTTACTACTTCTCTCAGTCCTCATACTCCTGAATTGTTCCTTGAAAAATAATTTCGCATTGAGGTTACACATATCTTATTCACCACATTTTCATTCTCACTGGCATAGGCCAGAATGTGATAATTCTGTTTGATGACAAATGAGGAGATTTTGGTTCTAGAGTGAAACCAGAAGAAAAGATATGTCTTGAGATTTTTTTGGAGTGTTCTGGGGGAGAAGGAATAAAGGCGAGATAGTGAGAGTGATCATTAGTGCTCTCTGAGTATAGTCATTGACATTGAAATCATAGTCTTTTGGATATCAGATTCAGAATTCAGATTTAAAAAAAAATAAATACCTTGGCTCTGTCATATGGAGGGGAAGAAGGTGGGGGAAGAAGGGGACATGCCTGCTCTCACTATAGATCACTGATTGCACACTGTCTCCTGCTGCTCCTAGCCTCACAGTAAGCACTCAGTCTCCTGCTCTCCCCAGTGAAATCTCCTGGGATGATTCTGTTGAAAGGCTCCCTATCATTTCTTGTTCTTCTTGATGTAATTTCTTCCATGCCATATCCTGATCCAGCACTGGCATGGACATTGCTAGGTCATTTCTTTGTCATCAGGGAAACACAGACAGTCTTAGAAAATCTCATGCTAATATCATATTGGCTATTTTTAGCTCTGCTATATAAGAAAAGCACAGAGGAGTTGATGCTGTCACTTCTGTGAGATTCATGCATGGTCACCAGTTTAACAACTTTATTTTTACCTACCCAGGGAATCACATGAAATCATGATAAAACAGTTTTTCCTTCCTCTCTTTCTTTTACTTAAATGTGAGATCTCTGTGCTTCAACAGATATATGAGCAGGAGAGGAGAGGAGAGGAGAGAGGGAAAGAGAGGGTGGGTCTGTGCTAAAACCTCATGGACACTGCTCTATACAGTACTTGTCATCCCCAGCTGTCCAGGTGCCCTTCCACCTCTCAATGCTGGCTGCAGCTCTGCCATGAAGTTCATTTTTAGAGGAACCATGCCTGATTTCCAGTTTCATGGAGGCTGCCATGGCTCTGTTTGGTACACTGGCTATATAAAAGGCCTTTGAAGTGTGTGTGAGTGTAAATGATATCCTTTAAGGCTCCTCTACACTATATAAAAGGGCCCGGGTTTTAATTAGAAACAGATGCAACTGTTTTCAAACAGATTCAGTGTCACCTGCAGTAATGGCACATGAAAAATCCTTCTACTTATTTTATTACCTAGATTCAAAGTAGCAGAAAAATTAATGATAAAAGTGAGAGTTTTATGTTTCTTTAATGCTTAATAATTTACAGAATGATGTGCTTACTGTGATTCAAGGAAGCTTCTTGGTGATAATACTTAAGGCTACCTATCTGTCTCCTCCGGACCTATTTTTTTATTAATGCGAGGTCAACTTCTAAGCAAGTTCCTTTGCTGTAGGCACAAATTCTTCTGAAAATGGAATTGCTTCATTTCCTGGATGAGAAGATAAACCAGAGAGTGCTGCAAAGGAGCCATCCAATCCCTGACCTGTGTAGCCTCTGCCACATTAACTCAGGACTCATTCTCCATTCTCAGCAGCATCAGCATCCCTTCCTCACACATCCCCAGAATAACAGCCTAGCAAAGCTGCCTGTTCCTCTTAGGAATAGCCAAAATTCCCCAGCAGTGTGTCCTCAGCATCATTCCCCTGGATGGGACATTCAGCAGCATGGTAGTGCTGCCCCTGTGGAATTTCCAAGCACGTTTGTCTGCATGTTGACCTTGGTAATGTTTCTGTGGACGCCTCTGGGGCAGGACTGTTCTCATTGAGGTATTTACTGAAAATTGTCTGAGTTGTTAGTCTGGCTTCATTCTTGTTCAGTGATAAATCTTATATACTTTCCAGGGCAGAAAGATTTTTTTTTTTTTTTAAGTATCTCTATCTAGGAGATTGTCTTTATTCATGTCAAGTGGCTATGGGTCGCATTTACTCTGTCCTCAGCTCAAAGACAACTAACTGCTGTCAGCATTTTGGTTTAGCTGTTTCAGTTTGGTTCAGAAGGATCCTACCTTTGTTTCATCAGAATTTGCTTTTTAGTCTTCTTACCTAATATTCTGGTCTCTCTGTGCATGGAAATAAAATTCAAAATAAAAGTAATCTGGGTTCCAGCCAATGCTTTTTCAAAGTAATCTGAAAACTTCGAAAGACTTTTGTCTAAAACCTCTCTGCATTTTTACCAAATTAGCTTGCTTTTCAATGTCTTTACAGGCTTTGTCTGTCACCAGTCCTTCTGCTTATCTGGTTCAGCAGCTCTGACCTCAAAATGTTGTATTAGGCTTGAGATCCATGAGCTCTATGTACAAATCAAACAGTCAAACATATAGCACTTTCCCCAGTAATCTAAATAGCTGTAAAAACTGGAAATGGTTTTACACCCACACAGTTCCACTGAATATTTTTAGCTCATCCTGTATCCTCAATAGAACTGGGTTTGAGAACAGCATTTGGAAGCAGTGTGATAATCCAGGAGACTTTAAAATTCCATTTCTCAAGTAAACCAAAGTCTCGTCAGCTGCTTAATTCCTAAATTGCTTTTGGGAACTGGCTTGAAGTCTCCCAAGCCATCTGTTGGGCACCTCCTCTGGTTTCCAATGTGCATCACTGTCTAGAGATTCCAATCTGTTTCAGAGACTGTGGGGGAAACAAGCTTATACACTGTAGTCTTGTATCTTGTCTGATGTAGGAGGCCAGATACAGGTAGGAAAGTAAACATCCTTTCTGAACAAACAGACCTAGAGATGCCTATTGGTTTAATTGCTGAAATACATACTTACTTCTAAAGGAGATTAATGAGGTCATTTTTATGGACCTCATAGAATGCATTCCAAGGTATTTTGTTGCATAGTGAAAATTTTGTGTGGTTGATTCCTACTTTTCAGTCATGACATCTTGAGGGGTCTACTGTTTTAATTAAGGATGACAGACATAAAGTAGAGTGATCTGATTAATTTATGGCATTTCTTTAAAAAATTAATTTTTGTTGATTGATCTCCACTGGTACCCACAAGCATCTGGCGAAACTTAGGTAGTAGCCACTTTTTTATTACACTTGCCATGAAGACATTTTCATTTGGATGTTCTCCCAGTCACAGAAAGGAAGTTACAGAACTTACAGAATAAGTTATAGGAAGGTATATGTGAATTTTCTAGTTTGCCCTGGGAGAAAACAAAACCTTTTTAACTTTTATATTGTTTTTCACCTATACGACTGCAGTGAGTTCAGGGCAGTACACCTAATCCAAAACCAAATGTTATTTTGTCTACTAATACATCTACTCACATCTTTCCTCACAGAAGAAGGTTAGCTTGCTACCATTGATCCTAGTTATTTTATTTTGCTCATCCTTCCACCTATTAGCTGCTGAATATTCTGCATGGCATTTTGACTCCCTAACACTGAATCAGAAAAGGAAGAGGAAGACAGGCTTAAGGGAAGAGGGCACAGATTTTCAGCTGCATTGATGTTTTCGAAGAAAGCAGCAAGTAAGCCTCCTGACTTAGGTGCTGGGCGGCTTTTATGCACACTGATTCAGGGGTCCCAGAACAGCTGAATTTAGAGAGAAATCTGAGAGTGTTTCCAAATAGCATTGGCTTTCTGCATGATCTTGCCCTTCTGTCAATATAGGAGTGGGGAGGTCAGTGTTTCTGTGTTGAAGCTGCGAAGTACCCTAAATTAGATACTAGATGAGGGATGAGGTGGCTGGTGATGTCAGCACTCTACCTTTTGCGCTGGAAGAGCCACTGCCTGGAAGGGCCCAGTCCCAGCACAAGGGACATCCTATCATCATGTTAACTCTTGGAAACAAGAAAGCTTTTTCTTCATGAAGGCTTCTTCATGAAGGTACTTCCTCCAGGGACAAAATTTAAACTAATCCCATGTAAATATAAATTGATCAGGCTGTTTAAAATGATGCAAGAATGAAAAATCAATGCCAGTTTGTGCTTCAGCCCTCTTCTTGAGCTTTTCTATCTTCCTTATTCCAAGGTGCTCCTTTAGCTCATGGTCAGAGCTGGCTAGAAGAGCAGGCAGGGTGTCAACACTGGTAGACGCCTCTGCACAGGTACGGAATTTTTTTTTAATTACTATGTGATTTTAAATACACACTGATTGACACAAATCTTTAAGAGGATTTTTTCAATTACATCCTCTTCCTTAGTCCATGAAACAGCACAATGTGATGGATTTTGTTGCCTGTAAGCGAGACATGGAAGCCATGCTCTCAGAAGAGAAATACTGAAAAACTGCACAATTCACTTTGAAAGATTATACAAAACAAAGGGTGTCAGACCTCACCCCAGTGCAGTGTTTGATACATTCTGGTGAGAGAGTGATATTTAACACAGTACAAATAACAAAGTGTCAGCAGACAGGAATTGTAGAGCATAAGAAAAACATAAACTAGACGTCCTCAGCAATTTAGAAATACATGTTGCGGTATATCAGCTGGGTATTTTTATCCCCAGCCCATCACTAAGTGAAGTCTTCCTCTTCCTATGCATCATGATATCTCTAGGAGCAGCCCTCTATCTGTGAAAGACTTCTCTGTGAGGTGAAGGACATTGCTGAAGGAAACCAGCAGACCCTGAACAATGCTCACTGCTAAGCTTCTTATTTGAAAATGCTTTTATGTCCCTGACATTTGCATACATTTCTACTCTGAACAAGAATAAGGGTAATGACAAGAAAGGATGGTCCACATTTGAGCTACATATCCATGTAAGCAAGGTGGTGACCAAGAAATGTTTCCCTGAAGAATTACTGTTCATGAGCCAAAATGGTGAGTACAATGGAGTGTTTGATACAACACAGCCTTGACAAAGATCACCCTGGTTGAGTTATATAGAACAGCGTATATCTAATAAAAAAACAAGACTGTGATCTGTATGATTTCGATAATTCAGTGTTATTCCTTACCCCAACTCTTGTAATTTAATATTCCTCTAATTTAATTCAGTTGGCCTAAGCAATGAGTAGGCAGCTCACACCCCCAGAAAGCTGAACCCATGGATTTCTTCAAGCTCCTACCCATGCTGGTGACATTCTTCACCCTCTAGTTTATACAGGGCAAGATTTGTTTTTCTGTACTGTAAATTAGCATCTGAGATCTTCAACGTGAATACCAAGCATGGAAGCAGCTAACCTGTTAGTTAACACTAGAAAAAGTCATTGTTCCCTGCAATCTAATTTCTTACTCAATATGGTGAAACTAACCACTGCTCAAGCACTGACATGAATCCCCTCTCCAAATAAATACAATACATAGGTTAGTAGAGAGGAGAAGGAGAAAAGAGGCAAGGAGAAAATGTCTGTAGCAAAGGCCAGTTTTGAAGCAATTTATGATTTAGCTCATTGTTGGTATGCTTTGTCTTTGAAGTAGGTGCTTTCTATTCGCTCAGACTAACACGGACCTGCCTCAGGCTTCTGCCTGCATGGATGTTCAGCTCAATCACCTCCATGGAAAGCCTTCTTCGTTAGTCTGTTCATCCTCTGTTGGTTCAGTTTGTGACCACACAGCTGTCAGGAAGGAGCTGCAGGCATCTCCTAAGAGCTTTTAGGAGTCTAATGCATTTTTGATTCAAAGAATGCATGTATGTTATCAGAAGCAGGGATTAGCATTTTCAGGATCCAAACCATGATTTTTTTTATAAAAATAATACAATAACTCAACAGCTACAACTCCTTAACTAAGGCCTATGTTCTACACCAGCAGTTTGCCTTCTGTGTGTGTTCCTGTGTTTTGTCTTTTGTTTTGTCTTTGTTATGCACATAAACAAACATTCAGATTCACATATGCGCTGACATTTACCTTCCGTGTTGAAACTGAGCCATATCAAAGCCTAAAGAATGTTTTAACAGTATGGTTATCCAGATCAGTGCACATTAGAACATTTTGTGGATTATTCTCAGCTCTCAGCATAGAAGCAACTTCTCCAGTGTGTTACTAATATCACCTTTGCCAAGCAAAATGGGGATTTTATAAATAATAAGCAGGTACTGTATTCCACTAGAAGGTATTTCATATTATGTGGATTCACAATTAATAAATTCCTAACATAATGTGGCTACAATATGCCACTGATCACAAATACAGCAAAAATCAAATATTTTTGCAAAACTGGACATTTTCATCTCCTTCTGGGAGTATGATTATGTCTTTTCAATATGCTAATCTGAGTCACACAAAGTTAATCTTGCCAAAGTCTTTTAACAATCTTCTTTAGTTACTTAGAAATATGCCTTACTTTTTTTGCATAGATTATGCAAAAATAACCAACAGAGTTCCATTAAAGCTTTTACTTGAAAGGTATTTGTTACAGGTTTTTTTTAACTATTTGCTAAAATGGAAATAATATTTGAAGTTTTGTCCACTGCCCAAATAGAAGTTTGGGACAATCTTGCTTAACCTTATACATCCATTAACTGCTCCTATCGGTATCTGCTATTTTCTTTCCTAAATCTGTCCATCTGCATCAGCATTTTCCCCTGAAAATCACATAATTTTAATTTTCTTCTCATGTCCTGTCATGTGCTCTATTGTGTGGATGTTCTCCTGCCACTGAATGTTCTGTTCTATTATTTTCTCTTTTTCTGTCTTTCTGTGGCCAGTTCTCCCTTTCCCCTTTCCCATTTACTATTATGGATATATATATATATAACGCCAATACAGCATCAGAATTAGTTACAAGGTGGAAAAAGCAAGGATTCATGTGAAAGGGAAGTGGGGAGACAGAGAGATCTGCTATTTTTGTCTCTCTCTGTTTCTCTTCCAATTTCTACTCAAAAAAAAAAAAGGGGGGGGGCAGAAAAGTTCTAATAGCAGATTAGTCTATTGAAAAAGAGGTTTGCCAGTCATCCTGAACAATCATTTGTTAGCTGTCAAGACAGAAAATGCATCTTCTGAGGATCTGAATGAAGTCTTTCAGCAATGACCCAGCACTGAAGGAAGTCTGATCCTTCTCCTCCTTTGAAATCCACAAGCAAGATCATTAAAGTGTTTGCCATATTTTTTAATTTCTTTTTCTCCCATCCTCTGATCCTCTAGCCTTCACACTTGCTTTTTTCTCTGACCTCTGCTTCTCTCCTTTGATCATCATCCTCAAACCAATCTTCTTTGAAGACTCTCACATTCCTTGCTGCCTACTGAAGCAAATTCCCTTTTTCCTTACTGCCTGCCTACGGTCACTTCCCCAGTCAGTTTGGGCAAGGGGACAGTGCTGTAGATACAAACCCCAGGGGATGTCTCTATTGCAGCAAAAAGAGTCACCGCCTGAGAAACAAAAATTTCTTAATGGCTCCACTGGAAATGTGACTGGCCTCTCTGCAGAAAGTCTTATGCCTATTGTGTCTCCAGGAGGCACAAACAAGACCACAGCCTTTTGTACAACTGGTAAGGAAATTTTTGATCATATTCTTGGATTTCAAAAGGTAAACTCTTGATATTATATACAAAGGCCATACCAATAGGGAAGGCATGCAGCATGCCCAGCTCTGTCAGTGAGCGGAATTCCTGATACTGCTAGATTTTCCATGCTACATTTGAAGTTGCTTATTGTTTTCTTTTATTTCCTCTGAATTCCAGTTGGAATATTGCTGCAGAGAATATTTCTATGGAGCAACAGCCACCAAAAACAAGAAGAACCAGCAGCTTGTATATATGTCTCCCTCTTAACTGGCATTAGAAGAACAAGTGTTTTTAATTTTACCATGGTTATGTAGCACGGCAGGGATTGCAAAATTAGTTTTGAAGCAAAGTGCTGCTGTGGAAAAAGTTTTTGTTTCTGAAATCCAAGTCAACTTTCCTTGATTTAACTAGAAAGAGGGACAGAGGTCTCTGATTAATCACAAAGTGCACAGCTTGGGACAGCACTATGGCAGCTGGGGGGGCAATTGGTGCAGGATTAGGAATGCTCTGATTATAGGCTTGAAGACCATGCTTTCCAGCACTAGCTTTGGCTCAGATTTTTCTCTCCAGCTTTAGGCAAGCAAGCTGGCCTTGCTGGCTCAGTGTCCATGCTGCCCTCTTTCCCAGGCAATAATAATTATCTCTTTATAAAGGACTTCAGAGTCTTACAGTGCCCCATAGCTGCTATGGCTTCAATTCCTGGTTACACACAGGTGCTTTTCAATGTTTCCACGTCCTTTTCCAATGCTTTATGCAGCCAGTGATGTAAAGATCCTTTATCTAAGTAACAGCTGATCCCTATGTATCTGGGACACTGTTGTGTCCCTGACACCTGTTACTGGAACTATCAGGGGTTTGGCTTTCTTCTAATGCAAGTGTCCCTCAGTTCTGTAATTGGTGTAGCCCAATTACCAAATGTGGTCTCTTCCCACTGACATCTTTTCTGCGAGAAACAGAGTAGCATAATCTATTTTCAAAGTCAAAGCCTGTTAAATGAAAAGGTCTCCAGCTCCCAAGCATGGGCTAGAAAACATTCAGCTCAGAATGTCCATTTCTAACTCCCACTGTAAAAGCAGCATCATTTTTTTCCCAGTGACTAGATCTGCTGCCATGGTTACAGCTTCACACAGAGTAGGGTCACCTTCCCTTTCAAGAAAAATCAATGAAAGATTTAATTTACACTATCCCCATACCAGTCACATTTTACATCAGTTTTTACTGCCTTAATGTTCCATTCTCCAAAAATGAAGAAGCAAATGGGGTGTCAACAAACAGTGGGATGGAAATGAGGGAAGCAGCTGTCAGGTTGATAAATAGATACTAGCACTGATTAATTAAACAGCTCTGCACATTAGCAAAACCTTCAAGTGACATTTCCTATTCTCCTCTTCCTAACCCTTGCACTTGTAAGCTTGCAGCTATTATGGAGTTTAGTATTTCCAAGAGACAGACCTGTTTTGATAATGATAGTGGAAGTTTTTATGCTAAGACATATTTAAAAACCTGTCACTGAAATTTACCTCTCATGTCCTTGGACAGCTCTGTGCCTTACACCACATTTAATTACAAAAGACAAACGTGCAACCCAAAAACCTCTCTACATTTTTCACTGAAACATGCTTTCCTAACACACCAATATTGCACACAAATGTGACCATAAACCCAGTTTTTATAAAGTTCTTTTGTTTTGGAGGAAAGAAGAGAGCGAAGTGTGGAGGTGACAGAATAGCCACCCATGCTGTAAATCATGTTTGCAAATGCTGTTAAACTGAGAATGGCATTAGGAACTTCCAGTGTCCTCAATACTATATTGTTTTTCTTTCACCTACAATTTAATGAATAGAGTAAGATACTTTCACTACAGCTCTTAGGTGAGTTTAAGTTACCTCAGCCCCACAAAAGAAGGTAGGATCTTGTTGCAATAAGCTTAGTGATTTTATTCCCAGGGTAACATTTCTGACTAAACCTTTGCATCATTAAGGCAGTCACCAATTGATGCACAAATGCTGCAGAGGAGATTGCTACCCTAAGAAAGACTGCAAGGTACTGGACATTTTGGAAAACCAGTCTATTTTCAACTATAGAAGAGAGAGGGAACCCAAGACCCACCAGTTGCTGTTGCCTCACCTTCTGATCACTCAGCAGTGGCACGAGAGGCAAAATGGTCTCTCCAGACCCTTCCCCTAGCTCTGAGTTCCATTTCTTTGCTTTCGGACCCTTTTGCTTCTCACAACATGAACAACCAGGTAGGTCTCTGCTTGCAATACTTCATGCTTAGGATTTCAAAATTTTATTTTAGCCATGCTGCTGAGCAGCATTTTAGGAGGAAAATTCGCTCTGGAGGCCACTTCAATTGATGACACCTCTGGGGCAGCTGACAGCAAAATGCTACCTATGAAGTCTTTATATATAACATCTCTCCACTGACAGTTGCCAGCCCATTAATCCTGGTTTAGATGCCACAACTGCTTGACAGAAAAGAGTTGAGGGATACCATTCTCATGAAAAAGTGGAAAAAACACTGTTTCTTAATACTGTAACCCCAAACCAGGGGCTCTCTCCCCACAAAATACTTTCACAGTGAGGACTGAAGAAACAGGTTAAATTTCTAGCTGTTTTGTCACTGAAACTGAAAGATGTACTTCCTGAACTAAAGGCAGGTATCTTCTTTAGTCTTTTCTAGCTGAAGATGACCCTATAGGGTACAATGCAGACAAACCGGAGGTTGACACTGATATGAGAAAGAATATAAAATCAGATTTTTTGATTGATCTTCCAGCGGGTACTTTTTAAACAGTGGGTTTAGCACTGTTGTGTCTTTAAAGAATGACATCAGGTATGAACCTGCCCAATTTTTACCTCTGCAAAATCTGTAATCCACTTGGAAGAATATCTTCTCATATCTAACAAGCTGAACTCCCAGCATGAGTCCAGAAGGCAAATCTGGCTTTAAAGACAACTGTTTCATCATGGCTTTTGCAGGTAGCAAGAGGCAATCAAGACTGGAAAAAGTTATTTAAGTTTCTTAATTAAAGACACTCCTCACTTATTATATTCCTTTACGGCTTAAACCCTCCATGCTTGCTTCATCTCTGCCCAAGGTAACTATGGTTTGGAAGTAAAGTTTTTTCTGACATTTTGCAGTTTGGGAAAGAAATCCAGGACAGTATGCACTTCTAGTAGTGTCAAAGAGGAAGCACTGACATGGATATAAACGCAGATAGAAATGGAGGTACTGGAATGAGCTAGAAGTATTGGACCCAAAAGCCAAAAAACAACCATGCATTTTTATCTCATGTGTTACAAAAAGCATTTGTAAGGAAAGTGTTGTCATTGCTAGGTCACATACTGCCGAAGAAGTGTGATGGGGAAAGAAAAGGAAAGGCCCATCTGCAGAGCCAGAAGCTAACACAGAGCACTGCTAGCTTTCTTTGTGGGTAAATTACACACTAAGGATGCTTAGAGACCCAGACAGATGGACGTCTGTTGACACTCGCTGTTTTTATTGTGTCTCCTGTGTCATCATAGTCGGGCACCAATTTGGCATTTCCAGTGAGACCACTGCATCAAAGTTAAGCCTGGGGTTGCCCTGTGGCCAGATCTGCTTGACTCTAGAGAGTACAGGAAAGGGCAGCCCTACTTCTCTGTAATATTATTGCAAAATGATACCAGCATGGGTCTGAGCTTGCTATTACAAGTGACTGAGAATTTTAATCTTCATTTAATTTGCTCTACTGAAAGGGTCACCAACAGGCCACAGTATTTCATGTAACTGTCTCTTATTTGGTTTTATTGTTACTGTGTTTAAAGCCTCAGGAAACAAGCATTTCTTTTTCTGTGGTGTAGTTTTTCTGCCCTTGATCCTTTGTGATATCCAAGCACCCTTAAGCATTAAGATGAGCTAGTATGAAAATCATACTAACTGCTTCTCAGTGCTCATGCAAACCAAAGAGAAGTGAAACACACATTCAGTGGCTTGATGTCATAAGGTCCTGATTTACCTCCCAATTACCACAAACAGAAAATTGCAGTTGCTGGGAATGAAAAGCCTGTGGACCTTGACAGCATGTGCACAATGCTGTTTATAGACAACAGCCTCATAATAGCTGACCTTGAGGAACTCTGCTGGGTCTGTAGCTTTGCTTCTCTTCTAATGCTTCCTGTAAACAACAGCAGCTGGGAAAATCAGTGCAAAAGAGAAGGAAGAAGAAAAGTATAACTTCATTTAAGAAACAAATGCACAGATAGTCAAAGCAATTTAATCTGTTAAATAATTGTGTAGGCACTGCCTACACCCATCTCCCACTGACTTCAGCCTCTTCTGTGGTGAGCGAGTGCTGCTGATATCAATCAACCCATGAGATGTATCCTACTCTGACTCAGCAAACTCAACCGTAGCACCTAATCACCACTCAACTCATGTTAAATAGAGGTTCTTATTTAATTTTGGTAAAGATTTCAGGGTTTTCTGAGTGACGTCTCTGGCAAATTAGCAGCTAAAACATAGCTTCGGTATATCATCAACAAAGGATCTACACTATCAACAGCTAGTCCATTTTCAGAAAGATAGCCTAAGGCAGGAAAAGAAAGCTATTTCTGTGGGTTTTAGATTCCTGCTAGATTCTCTAGGCTTGCCCTGCTGTCACCTCCTGCCCAGCTCTCTGCTGGACAGACTTGCCTCCCTAATTCCTGGGAAGCACCTTTATTGCCATGTGCCGCCTGCTCTGCCATACCTACGGCTCTGATGCTTTATAATTAACTGCTAACCAATGGCCTTGCCCAGACCAAAGCATTTTTTACGGCTACAGACAGATTTTGCTCTCTCATTTGATTTTCTCCGGCTGTTACTTCATACAAGTATTTGCAAGACATTGTTTTAAGGTACACTTATTTTCCTGCTTAACTACATTTCTATTTATCAACGTTGTATGAGCTGAAGCGGTGTTACTAGCATTGCCAACAAGACATTCCATGATGGATTTGCATCCATGAGCATGAAATGGTATTTTATTAGCCAAGGTCAGTCTGAACAGTCTCTGTAGGGATCTTTCTTTTCCATTTGGAGCTATGACTCCATGTGCCAAAATTTCCTTCAGCTTGACCTCTGCATAATGAATGATCATGCCAATACTGTTCCTTTCCATAGAGACACCATTGTCAGCTGTCAAACACTTAGGGTCAACATTAACCATGATGGGCATAATACAAAAACAAACCAAACAGTTCATCCCCGAAGCACTTACATTTGTTCTCTTACAAATGATTTTCCAAACCTTGCTGCTGTTAGGGGTGTAGTGTAATACTGAGAGCCGAGTGTGAGAGTGCTTGTAGGGAAATCTGACAGATGATGAAGTCTGACTAAGACAACAAGCTGGGAAGGCACTCAGTCCCTGTGCTCTGTTTTCACAGAATTAAGGAAATGTCTGTCTCAGGACAGGCAAAGCCAGTTTTTATATGTTTAGCATTTTAAGAGTTTGAATTTCTGATAATGGCTTGTTTTGTGCTGCACTGTGGAAAAAGATAGCCTCTATGTCTACTAGTGTCCCCTGAAAGTAAGTCAATAGCTGGTATAAAGAAATGTTCAACATTGCTATTACATTGTATTTGAAAGGGATTCATTTGTTAACTCAGTAGTTGATCAAGTAATGGAAAAATGTCTGCTAAATTATTATTAATTATCATTAATTATTATTAATTATCATTATGCCTTGTGATCTTCATGTTTGCTAGGATAGTAGGAGTAAAAACATATTTTAGCATATTTCATCCATTTTGCAGTCATAATATTTTTGCTCATTTTAGTAACAGCAGAGAAATTCTAGAAAGGCAGTGACCTGGGAAATTTATAGTTAGAATTTTGTGACCTTTATCTCAACAGCTTTTAAAAATGAAGATTAAAGAAATAATTAGACACTGGAATTAAATGTAACTTTCAAATGTTCTTGAAACCTAAAATAGCTGCTAAGGAAAACAATATTGAAGTTTGGGATTACAAGGTATTTAATGAAAGACAATTACTTTCTCCATCAGAAAAATCACCCTCCTGTGGTGCTCTGATCAAGAACTGCTTTCTTCTTTGTTAGCAGCAGTAAGTATATCCTCTTGCCTGGTAAGAGAAGTGGTTCGATCTCTGATGTAGGGATTGTCTTTTTAAGAGTAGGAGGGTTCACAGAGCACTAAACTACGGAAAAATACTCCTGCTGCCATAGACATTCCTGTGGGGCCTGTCTTCAGCTCTTGGTTACCTATGTGAGATATAGTACTGTCCTGCTGTACAGAAACGTGAAGGTAATTTGGGGTGATCAGGCAGTACAGTGATGGAGAAGCCATATGGAGATACCTACTGTTTTGGGATGCAAAGTAGATTCTGCTGGAGAAGTATTATGTTGGGGTCCCTTTTGCCTTGTATCTCATGCAGTTAATTTCCCCAGAATGCTAAATGTATGCAAATTACTGCAATCTTGATTTGGCAGCACTTTGCATCTCCTTTTCACCAGTTGCCAGCAAACTGATAAAACCAAGTTGAAAACTGTTTTACATTCAGAACACTACCACAAGTATGAAGGAACAAGCAGCACTGGACTTGAAAGATCCTCAGGAACAAATTTTTTTCAATTGACAGTGCTTTACTCTTTGTGGAGAAGTCAAAATTGTCTTTCTCAAGTTAATTATATGTTCCTAAGAAAAGCTATTTCAGTTAGAACATGGTTTACAGGAGTAATAGTCTCAATAGTTTTCCTCCATCTCTTGTGCTACTTTTATAGTAGCATTAACTATCTCCTGTTGAAGCCCATAATACTTCAGCAGCTGCTCACTTTGAAATGACAAAAAATCCCTACACATTAGGGGTGGCATAAACATGTTTAAAGACTTTTTATTTATAGAAAAGACTGAAAGACGTCTGTTTGTCTCATTCTTCTCAAGTGGTGCTAGCCAAAAATATTTCAATGCAATGCTTTTCAGTCAGAGAACACTATTCCAAGGAAATTACACCATTTAGTGGAATTGCATTCATTAGTATCAAACTCAGAAGAGAAACTAGCAACCATCATGATACACACATAGATCACATTCCAGGCAACAGCTTGTCTCAAACTGTGTAGACACCTGATATAATTGTAAAAAACTGGGCCAGATCATGCATCTGGATAAAGCATTATTACATGTGAGAGCCTGGATGGTAGATGATTAGCTGCCTAGGAACCAAAGTGTCCAGATAAAGTTCATAGTATTCTGCTCAAGAAAGAAAGAAAGGGAGAGGAATGAAAGAAGAAGCCTCAGTAAAACTCATTACGGGATATGACTGACTCACTTTTTAAAAGAACCAAGTGAGGGAAAATTCAAGCCCACATTCAGACACCCATATTTTGACACATAAAATTTAAATGCTCAGGTAATAAGATAAATATATAGGTTTTCATTGTAATCAGCAGAAATCTAATTCTCCTTGATTTTGCAGCCATGTAGGTGCCTATTGACACCTGAGATAGTCTAGAACATTCAAGACATCCACATGTATGATAGATTTAATATAGGACCTAGAGCAAACCTGCACCCTTGTGGAGCAACAACTTGAGGCCATGCAGCTTTGATAAGCATCACCATCAATAGTTTTCAGTCAATACAGGCAATGGAATTCTCGGAATTTGGCATTTAATCGAATGTATGTAGCTGCTTCAAGATAAGCTGAACAATTCTCTAGAGTAGTTTTTGGTTGGTTGGCTGGTTGGTTGGTTGGTTTTTTTAAGAACAAAACTGTGGTGGCAAAGTGAGCCAATACTTCTGTTTAGTAATAGTTACTTTACAAGAATACTGTGTAGATGGTCAATACCTGAGCCTCCATGTAGGAACAAGGTGAGACCAGAGATTTGCAGGTTTTTCCTACCAGCTTGCTTGGGCAACAAAGGATTGAGTAGAACCATTGTCTGTACCACACAGGTTTGACGGAACAACACAGTAACTTCACTCAAATCAGGGCAGGCAGTTTCTACCTATCAGATCTGTCAGAAAAATATTGCAGTGATTTTCAGGACTTCCAGACATGGAAGCGGGAAGGAGCATCATTATGAACTTATTTTGAAGCACACAAGACAAGAAGTTTCGCTTTCATGGGCATATTTTTCCAAGGTCATTTAAAGTAGCATTGAGATGGCTGATGTACAAAGACATTTGTGGGCTAAGGAGAAAATAAAGCCAAAACCTAACTAAAGTACTAGCATAGAGTTTTACAGGAATGTGAAATTGCTGTGAAAAGGTTTCCCTGTTTATACAGTAAACTGAAGTACAGTCCAAGGAGCATGTGGAAAAAAACCTTTACTCTGCCTTTATGAATTATTAATTTCAACTGGGCAAGAAGGTGATCCAGTGGAGAAGGGGAACCAGGAGAACCACATGCTTCACTGGGTAGGAAGGGAATAGGTAGAACAGTTTGCAGCAGTGATATTGATTCCCCATCCTACTGGCATTTCCTCCTCCCCCAGCATATTTTTCAGACCTCTAATATATATTCCTCAGTGTAAGAAAATATTAGCAATCCTTGTCCTTAATTTTAAGCAAGTTAGATTTGTAAAGTATCGCTGGGAAAGATATTATAAGTCAGTAAGTCTCATAATGACCTGACCAAAATTTAGCCACATTTGAAAACTCTGGACTGAAAATACAATGATCAGGTTTAAAAATTAAAGCATGCTTCTCTTTAGAAGGGAAAAATGTAATGAGGAGACAACTCTCCGGTATTATCTAAACAGGAGTGTACAATAGCCAGTGGAGTGGAGACCCCTTCAAGAATGTAATAAAAACAACTGGGAAAGAGCAAGGATAACCCAGAAAATATAGGAAAACTATTTCTAGGCAACATAAACTTACAGTTTGCTAGAGCAAACAATGTTTGTGAAAAGAATAGAAGCTCTCTTGGACATACACTGACTCCAAGATAGACACTTCTGTCATAACACAGAAAGTCTTGCAGATCACAGATATGTTTTGCTCATAGGTGCTAAAAGGCTCCAAAATAAAGGGGAAAGTGTGACAAACACTAGGAAATGGACTGACATGGTGAAAATTACTTGCTACATTCTTTTGAAATGTTCCTAATTTGGTGGCACAATTATTTAGGAAGAAAGCAAAATAAGCTTTAACTGAACATTGTAGATCTGACAGTAAGACACAGAATGTTAACTTACAAGTAGCAAGGTGCTGCAGCATAAAACATCTCTTGAACCTCTGCTTGGAATTAAAAATCTCTTAGCTCTATGTCTTCCAGTTCAGTCCATATATAATACAAATGGGACAGTTTTACCTTCCTAAGAGGAACGGTCAGTCTGACATAATCATAACTCAGCCTGTGTCTACTGCCAACATCTGAGGCAATGCCAGACACAGCGACCTTAGCAGACTGGCACAGAACAACCAGGAGTGCAGCTTTCTGGTTTGGGGGAGGTCTAGCAATGGTGGAGTACAGTATAATTACAATTAGAAATAGCAACAAATTAAATTCTGATCAGTAAAGACCATCCCCTCTCTGTACATGTTACATCAGACTGTCCCTGATAGTAAGTCTTCCTTCCCATGAAAAAAATTCTGTTCTCCTTTCCTCAGTCACAGCAGAATTCTGCTCCCATCTGCACAGAACACTCTAAACCCAGATATGATGCTTGGACAGTTCGTACCCTTGTGAGATCTGCTGCATTTTGTACAAATTAAGCATTGTCCTTGGTACTCTGGAACAGGATGAACTCTTTTTCCTATCTTGTTTCCTTTGTAGAGAAAGCACTAAGAGTGTAATTGTCACCTCTAGGAAGGACAAATGGTTTAAGTGATGAGTTTCTGCAAAATGTAGCTAAGCCTGAAGAAAACTAAATCTGTAAGCATTCATCCAAGCTCACTATAAAACAAACAAACAAACAAAACTAATGACACAACAAGAACACACACAAAAAAAGGCAAATTCCTGCAATCAAAATACAATAGTCTTGTTTGGCTTGATAACCCAACGGCTCCCTCTGCAGGGTGACACACCTCATCTGGATAGAAAATGGTCTTGTTATGTAATTTATGTATATCTCAAGCTGTTTCCAATGGAAGCAGACATATTCCTAAGATTAGTGAATCCCCTGTGTTCAGATACAGTTGTGTGTTATGTGCAAAATAAATGTATGATATATTAAAGTACACACTGTCTCATTTGAACATTATTCTCTCAAAAATTTCTGTAAGTACAAGTTCAGTCCCTTTTCCCACTGGTAAATCAATGACATCTTCACAAACCTCCTTGCAATCAGCCAGAAATCTCAAATATATTGTGCTTCCCTCTCTACTTAGCAGAGTTTCCACATTTGAGCCTTTCTGTTAGACAAGAACACAATCTTGATGAAAGAATGTTAAAACTAGTTATAAAAAATATCCAGAAAAAAGTAAGAACATGGAAGGGACTTCACTTGGAAAAACAACGATTTGTTAGTCTGAAAATTCTATTTCTAATAACAATAAATGTCTAGATAAAGAAAGGAAGGCATGATTACCAAACTTTCTGATATTTGACATTTTCAACATAATTTATGTTGCTGTTCATTATTTTTCAGAGAAAGACATAATCATTTATATGCCTCTTTGTAGTGTTTCAAGGACCAGTTATTAGAAGTTGATGTGCAAAAGCTAAGGCTTGGGATGTACTGTTCCTGGGAAACATTCTGTCCCCTCTAGGTAGCAACACATCCTTTTCTAATCACTATTTCTCATTCACCTTGGAAGTTGGCAGCGTATGGTCTCCCAATTTCTTTTAAAAGCTGAGTGTCTCTTACAATACCCTGATCTGGATGTATAAAACGTAGTTAGAGAAAACTCAAATATCATTATTATTCTATCACACCTTATTGCAGCAGTAGGTACTAATAAGCCATTTCAAAACAGTTGTTGAAGCAAATGCTCCCCACTGTCAGTACATTTCATAGTAATTCTCTGGAAACCAGACATGCTATTAACTTTAATAGAAATAGCTCCAGGGCAGGAGACAGACTGCTATATCCTAAGCTTTTACTTAAAATTTTAAATACATCTAATATTCATGAGTTGGACTATTTTGTGTAGCCATAAATAGATATCTTGCTTGAACTATTTATTTACTGAGCATCTCTAGATGCTGTTATATACTCTTAAACATCCTAAGTATGTACTAGTCATATGGCTACCATCATCCCCTCACACTAGAAGAAAAAAGCAGGCATTGCTCTAGTGGTTTTGAAAGAAAATAATGTCTTCCTAGACTTTTTTCCCCCATCTTGTCCTACCAGCCCCTCATTTAGAAGCTTTCAGGCAACTGAGAAATTGAAAACCACACATAGTTCAGTGGATTGTAAAACTTCACTGATTTCTGATGGGTTCAAATAAACACTTATTTACAACTATCTCCATAAAGCCACAAGTCATGATTAATAGGAGCCATAATGTGACATTGGGGTGTACACTGGTATTGTGTGATATACATAGATGCTGTACTAATCTATCTACCCGAAACATCTTTTAAGCTCAGTGTTGAAAGGGTTCAGGGGCAAAAAAAAGACACAAATGAGACAAAAGTCCTCTTTTGTATTTTACCTCTAGGAGGATAATTAGAATCCATGTTCAAGAGCCCACAAGCATACTTTAAACTCTCCTTAGACCAGAACACATATTACTGAAAGGATGCTAAAATAAATGCATATTTGGCATAAGGAAAGAAAACCCTGCCTAGTTGTGTAATGGTGTCTTACTGAAGGCTTCAACATGCCTTAGAATAGAGTAATTGCAAATGGAATTTACACTGACACTGTTCTAGATATCAGTCATGTCTCCATCCCATGTACTCAATACTCAACTCACACCAACACAGCAAATCAAAGGAAAAGGCACAGGGTATTGAGGGCATATTGTTGCAAGTCAATTAGATAAACCATGAAGACAATGGGATACGTGCAGATGAAGAGTATTTTCTCATTACTAGCTCAGATACATCCATCACAGAAACAACAGCCCATTTTAGTTACACCTGGAAGCTCACTAATATAACAGAAATTCAGCTAATACAAATAAATGAGTGGCAGAAAGCCTACTAAGTGAGGTTTAATAATTCTATCCTATATCCTGGCCTCAGTCTCAATCATTTATCTGTGATGATAGACTGGTGAAAACCAGCATGGCTAATCAATACACATACACTTTATTCCCCCACAGAGCAGACCTCAGGCTGTTCTGAAAAGTAACAGATGGAATATTACCTTCACTTGGAGAAAGTTTCAGCAAGGCAAAGAATTGATTTAGAAGCACTTTAATATGCTGCTCCAGCACCATGTCTACACAATCTATATAACCAGCCTATCTGGCTGGATTCTCCAGAACGTGCAAAGACATAAGGTCCTCAAATTATCACTATGACAGGCCAGATTAGTCACAGATATCTATTTCCTATAAATTTTCAAAGACAGAAGTATATGCAACATAAATAAAATATAATAGACATTAAACAGTGAATCTTCCCATAAGCAGAGGAAACTTGTAAGGAAAACAGGTTTTCAGGAGGCCAGGCTCATTCTTCAGTCAGCAGGCACCAGGCTGAGCAAGCCACAAGAGGGAGCGCAAACACTGTTGGAAAATGCAAGGAAACGCGAGGAAAAAGGTCCAGGACCAGGCAGCCCGTGATGCCAAGTCTGTTGCTAATAACGCGCGTTCTAATTTGTACTAAAAATCAATTTCATTTCCTCTTTAGATTTAATGCATTACAAGTTTTTCTTCAATACTAATCTGGTCAGGAGAGAGCAAGAAAAAGGCATTCTTTATGTTTGAGCTGGATAAATGGAATGCAGAGCCAGGTCAGAGCAGTAGGCAAGGCAGCCTTGGGTATCGGGGAAATGGAAATAAAAGGCTGCAGCGCTTGCCTGCGGCAGAAAAAACCAGAGGTCAGCTGTGCGCTTCTCCCTCCTGCTGTTGATGTCGCTTTGCTGCCACCGAGGGAGGGAGGGAGGTATGTGCAAATACCAGCCCACCCCAAAAGGAGCACCTACTGCCAACATTTGGTAGCAGCAGGGACAGGCATTCCCATCCACTGGGACTGTTCCAGCCTCATCCCCCTTCTTTTTTCCTCCATGAGAGACTGCAAATAACGCTCCTTAACTGTGGGGACATAGACTGACAAAAGAAATACCTGACTGAAAACATTTTCAAACTGAGATGTTTGCACGTGTGTCAAATGTGAGTTTGTGAATTCTTCCACCATCATAGCTAGATTTTTCTCGTCTCTTACCTCTGGATATTAGTCAAATTCCGTTCTTGAGCTGAAGGTTGTTTACATAAGCCAAGGATAAATATATTCTTAAAAGCTGTTCTTTCTGGGTGGTTTAGCACAGTATAGTGGTTGCATACCCATTTCACTTAGCTGATGCAGTATTCTAGCAGGAAACAGCAGCAGGAGACCAATGTTATGCAGGGGACAAGAGCAAAATGGGTATGCTTGTGAATGCTAATCTCCAGACTGATGTAATCATTGTGGTAAAAAGTCTTAGTAGTGTAAGGCCTAACTCTTCTGCATGAACTTAGATACATTCAGCACAAATCTAGTTTGTTCTGGGAGCTGAAAAAGGAAGGTCACATGGCCGTGGAGTAGATCTGTTCCCATCCCAGAGTTTCTTGCCTCCATGAAATCCAGCACAGCAGCAGAAGCCCTGGCACTGGTAGGTTAGTGGACACAGCTTCAGGATTCATGACTGCCTCAAAACACAGGGGTGAGAGACCCCTTCTCCATCATGAGGGAGATGCTGAAATGCCTCCTGAGAGAGTCTTGACACACCAGATGCTGGGAGGCAACAAGTCAACTGGGGCTTCTGCATTTGAAGATTAAAAATGGTATTCTAGCTAAATCATCATATGCATTTTTCTAGTAATGCATGAAATCAGTGAAACATCCTTAAGAGAAATTAATTTGTTCTGAGGTTATCACCATACTCACCACACACATAATTTCCCTTTGCATGACAGGATCATGAAAGTTCTTACCAACTAGTTTATTTTAAATCTTCATTAGTTATATAACCTGCTTATCTCTTCCTATCCTTCTGTCCTTCACATCTTCTCTTTCTTAGTCTGCAGTTCTGTTACTTAATGAACTAATGGTTCAAATGCTAATTCTAACCATCTTCCCTTGCCTGTAATAGGAGAGAAAGGTACAGTGTAAGTTCTTCTATCTCCACTGTAATAAATTATCAGTTGTGACAACCCCAGAATAGTTGGGACTTTCAATTCTTTAAAAATATAAAATCACCTGGTGCTACTCAAAGACCAACTGTTACAATGCTTAAATTCTGTATAAGGGTGTGAATTTTGTGATCTTGATGCAGGAAGAACAGAAAATAGTTATGTATAAAAGATAAGCAAATAGGACTGCGGAACACTAACTTCACACAGCCACACTTAAAAAGCTAATGACAGCCTATAAGAACAATTTACTTCTGATAGTTCACAAAACTTGTAAGTTTAGGCTGCAAATTCAGCCTAGAGCTCCAGGGACACTGACAGTCAAAGAGGCATTGCAGAGGCATCAGGGCAGGGTGCCAACATTGCTGGCTCCACACTTTTGAATCTCTCCATAGTGATGAGAACCTCTGCCACTGTGTCAAGCTGCCATTAGTGTTAAAGTTAAGGTAAGGGTTGAGAGAGTCAAAGAGCCTACAGCTCCAGGAACAAGGGCTGGAAAAGACATGCCAAGGCAATCCTGGCAGGGCACCAACTTTGCTGCTCCTACTTCTTTCTAGTCTGGACCACCCATGGTGATGGGGACCTCATCCCCAGCGACAAGAACAAAGAATTTTCATTTAGTTTCATGTAATGAAGAATGAAGAATTTTCATTGCATTTAAGGAATGGAAATCTTGAGATGTAAATGAGTATCATTTCATGAAAATTCAGCTCATTTCACTGCACTATAATTCATTCAATTCCATTTCATTGTTTTCAATTCACTTCAGAATTTTCAGGTTTTCAAATTAATTTCCTTATATTTTCTTTCCTCTCCATTTATTTCACTTCATTCTTTGATTTTCTTTTGGAATTTTCCATTTATTCACTTATGTCTCCTTTCCTGTCTTTTCACTTAAACTCAGTCCTGGATTTCTCACTTCATTTCCTTTCTGAAAATGAAAATTCTTGATTTCATGAAAGGAAATGAAATCTCACTACTGTGATGTGTATCATTTAATGAAGTTTCAGCTCATTTCACTGCATTTCATTTCATTCCATTCCCTTCCATTTCATTGCTTTTGCTTCATTTGCATTTTTTCAGTTTTTCCACACTAACTTTTTAGCAAGCTTGGGGCTGTGGCTGAGGTGCCTATCCCCACATATGGCCCTAAGCTGCAAGGTGTGGAGGCAGCAATGTTGTGGCCCTCCCATGATCCTCTTGACATGCGTTTTCCAGACCCAGTGTGCCTGGAGTTCTAGGCTCTTTTCCTCTCTTAACCTCTCTTAACCCTAACTGTAAGCCTAATGGCATTTTGTCACTGGGGAGGAGGTCCCCATCACCATGGGTGGTCCAGATTAGAAAGATGTAGGAGCAGCAAAGTTGGTGCCCTGCCGGAATCACCTTGGCATGTCTTTTCCAGCCTGTGTTCTGGAGCTGTAGGCTCTTTGACTCTCTCAATCCTAACTCTAATGGCAGCTTGGCACTATGGCAGAGGTCCTCATTGCCATAGGGAGCAGAGATTCAAAAGTGTGGAGCCAGTGATGTTGGCACCCTGCCCTGATGCCTTTGCGATGCCTTTTCGAGTGTCAGTGTCCCTGGAGCCGTAGGCTTGATGGCTTTCCAAACCCTAACTCAAATCCTAAGGGCAGCTTGCTGCTGCTGCTGCTGAAATCTCCATCCCCATGGCTGGCCTGGATTCTGAAAATGTGGAGTGAGCAAACTGGGTACTCTGCTGTGATGAAATTTTTTGATTTTATGAAAGGAAATGAAATCTCACTATTTCAATGAGTATCATTTCATGAAGTTTTGGCTCATTTCACTACAATCCGTTCCATTCCATTCCCTTGTTTTCACTTCATTTCAGAATTTTCGTTTTTTTCTATTTAATTTCCTTATATTTCTTTTCCTGTCTTTTCATTTCACTTCATTGCTTGATTTCTCATTTAATTTCATTTCTTGAAAAGAAAATTCTTCATGAAAGCAAATCTCGTGATTTCAATGAAAATCATTTAATGAAGTTTCAGCTCATTTCACTACTCTTCACAGAGTAGCTAAGAAATTTACCACGACTTCTAGTGTTTAGTTTTCATATATTCACAGTTTACATAATTGTCAGAGTGGTAAATATGTTGCACATGAATTATTAAAAAATCACACACTGTTATTGTTAATTAATCAAATATTACCTTCATAAACCTGAACAGTGGGTAGCTTGTAAAGAGAAACTCTGTACTTGTTCTTTACAAAGGTCAACTTAAATACTATTGTTTTCTCAGCTCCTAGTGCTCCCCTTCAAGATGTGTCCAAAAAGAGACAATATGAAACAATCTCCTAGCTGGTAGGGGAAAGAATATTTCACAGAGAATAAAATCATATAAATAAGGTCAATTTAATTATTCACTGAAGGCTCAATATACAGAAAACATCAAAATACCAAAAGTCCTGAATGGCAATCATAAAATATGCTCTAAGAAAATTCAGAGTAATGACATCCATCAACAATTTTAGCAGAGATTTCCATAGTGTGACCAAAAGTGAACTGCTTGGAGAGCTTCAGATGCTGAATCCCTTCAGTATTTCCAACTTAAGAATGTGGTTTCCTTTGGCAGCCCACAGACGCTGCCGCTGAAACCCATCTCCAGCCAACAGTCTACTGGCTGAAATCCATCTCATTCTCATGTCTCTTCAACTCATCCCTGTAATGGCTTTATTTGGATGACATTTACTTTCGTCTCATTGTGTTTACTGCTGTCATCTATTTGTTCAGTGTCATCACTGGCGATAATAAAAATTATGGAGGAAGAGCTGAAAGTCACTTTCTTCTTTGGCCTGTCCCCTGCTTTCTGAGACATAACTATTGGTCGTATTGGTTTGTCACTCCCTGTTGCTGGTGTCTCTTTCATTGTCCTCTGGAATCTCATCAGGCGAAAGCACAGGAGTTGCAAAAGGCAGTGTCGAAACTGCAAGAGAGAATAAACAGAATGAAGTTCAGCTTCCTAAGCATTCACTATCATGTACCAGCCAGTGAAGGGTGCAGCACAGTAAGTGACTCAAAATAAGAGACTCCTGCATATCTTCTGAATTAGTTTCAGTAACCAGACATGGTGCCTTTGTAGTGGGCACTTTTTTCTCTACATCTGAATAAGATCACCAAGCCAACAGAGGGCACTGAAATGCAATTGAATATTTTACTAGATACAAGATCTGCAATCAACAATCTGCAAAAGATAAGAGGACTAGGTTCCAAAGTGTGCTATAGGTTTTGTTTCCATGTTCAAAAAATAACACATTTGAACCAGTGGGGAAAGATAATTCTCACAAACACTTCACAGGAGGATGCAGTGGGAAAGAATGAGGGGAGGAAGGGAATACAAAGAGATGTTTTCTTCCTTTTCAGTAACTCCAGGGTCTGGAATTTTAACAAAAACATCTAATGTCACAGATGTAAAATGAAATTTCATTGGTAACACTGAAGTCAAATGTTCCCATTGAATATGGAAGGAACAGAAGTCTTCCAGCTAACTAGCAGATACCTGTGACACAGAAAGTCTGTTCTACCGTGTGATTAAAAAATGTGAGGTATTCACTGAAAGCTTGCTCCAGCACATAGAACAAAAATTTGAGTAGTAGCACTGTACTAATTCTCTAATTATGGTCTCCTCTTCAACAAAACAAAGACCCAAGTACGAATATTAAAGGATGCATTCATTCAGTAGTTCCATGTCTGCACACATTTAAAGCTCAAATATTATCCTTTAGGGAAGATCTCTGGTTTTACAAGAAATAAGTGGGCAGTTTCCTCTTTGTTTAATAACCTGTAACTTGTCTGGAATGTATGAAAAGGACTTCAACCAATCAACCAACCAACCAACCAAAATATCAAAAAACCCCAAAACAAAAAAAACAAAACCCACACACACAACAACAAACATCTGGAAGCAGGTGGGAAATAATGCACCTTTTCTCTGAAAAGGGGGTAGGACATTTTTTTTTTAACCGCATTCCATTTAGCTGTGTTAAGGATTACTCTGTACTACCCTGCATGGCCAGTGCCTCTGTTTTCCCAGCTATCATGCAAGAAGCAATCTAACATGCCAGTTTGGAACAAGGTTTTGCTGTGGAAAATTAATCCTACTCTGACACAGGGAAGGCCATAGGTCTGTCCTGTTGGGAAAGGGACCTAGCTAATTACAAGATCTCAGTGAAAGATAATCTTGTGCTAAAAAATGGTCATGTGGAAGCCTTGGTAACTTCAGAGGTAATGGTCTACCTCAGAGTAGCACAGAAGTTAGACAGTACAAGCACGTTAGAATGGGTCAGATAAAGCAAGGCTATTATAGAGAACCTGTTTTAGGATTCCTTCTGAGGACAAAATAACCCCCAAAAATTAAGCAAAAATACCATCATTTTGGTCCTAATCTAGAATTAGAGAAAAGAAAAAAAATACTTCAAAATGCATCTCCAATAAGCATTTTTAGATGATTGATTCTTATCCTGGCTGTGTCTTTATCCTACAGAATGCTGCTGACCCAGGTTGCTGCCCTGCTACGTTAACCCAGTGTAGGAAATCAGATTACATTCCATCTCCATCATGAGTTTAAAGGTAAGGAAAACCCAGGAAAATCCCTCCAACAACCATTCATGGTTTTTTACCCTTTGTCAAGGGATTCTGTTAAACACCAGATATCTTTATACCATCTTGGTTTGAGAAGTTTACAACGTGCAGGTTACATACCCAGTTTCAGTTCTTGTGTTGCTATAACATTTAAGTCAGAGGCAAGTTTTTTATTCCTAAAAAACAGACACTGATTACTCTAAATTTTCTCTAATGGAGTTCTACTGTGGTAAGGTCAGGTCTTCTAGTTGCAATGCATTTCATGGGTAACCTGTCAAAACTAGACAATGAAATTCTGACATTCTTTCCCGTCCCCTTCATGCAAGTTAAATGTCTGAATTCACATATGAGCAAATTAAATTTCTAATCTGGCAGTATTTAAGCACAATCAGGGATTTTACTTTACTTCTTCTAGATTGTCACCATTTATCCTAGCTTTTCAAATTAAAAAAAAAAAAAATCAGATTAAAGTGTATCAGACCTAACTCCACAAGTATGATATTGCCTACTACTAATTCAAACAAGAAAACCTTTAATGTGCCTACCTTTCTACTCATGAAGATATAGATGACTGGATTATAAGCAGTGCTTGACTTGGCAAAGAAAGATGGGATGATAGCTACTGTTGGAGTTACAAGGTTGCTATAGCCATATGTTATCAAGAGGGAGACCACTGCATAGGGCATCCAACACACAAGAAACGTGGAGATCATCAAGAAACACATTTTAGCCACCTTCTTTTCATATTTTAGAAGTTTGATCACTTGAACCGTCTGGAAATCTTCTACACTACGAAGCTGTAGAGGGGGGGAAAAAAAAGTAAAATAAAATAGCTTTACATTTTACCTGAACCTGAATAGTTCTACATTTATTTACAAGTAACTGATTCACTCTTTTAGTTTAAGGCACAGACACTTTAGGCTTTATCTTGTAAACCACAATTCTGCAAGCTTACATCATGTTTCTCAGAGTTTTATTCTCTACATTAAGTGTAAAAACACAAGCTGAGGAAAAATAGAATAGCCAATCTACTAGAAAACAACAAATCCAGAGATGTAACAATACATGCTGGAGTTATAAGTATTTTAGAAACATAATTTGCCCTCAGCTATTGGCATAAGCAAGTTCAGTTTACATTAGTGGTCCTTTGTCTAACTAGGACCTATAGATTTGTGTCCTGTAGACAATCCTGTAGATTTGTGTCATCAGAAATCTTTAGAGAAAAGAAAATTTCATAAATAGATTTCCCTGTACTGCTTTGCCCCATAGTTTGTTACCCCAAAATTACGAAATCTCCAAAGAAGACTACTAGGCAGCAGGTTCCCAGTGTTACCTGAGTCATAAAATAAGGAAAAGATAGGACATGCACATGACTCCACAGGACTCCACAAATTATCCATTGTGCCAATACTGTTGATCATAAACTTGAATGGGTCCAAACTAACTACTCACAGAATATGAATCATTAACACTTTCTCATACTAAGGATTTGGATTGAATTTTCAGGTGAGGATCTGATGTGGATTAGTAAGCATAAGCAGTTCCCTACTTCCTCCCAGTGAAACCACACAACAAATAGACTTCAGAAGCTCTAGGCTGGTTCTCTCCCAATCCTACATCCTATGTAGTGGTACCTGACATGGATGAACATCATTCAAAACTTTGAATGGGAAGTGAGAGTGCAAATTTGGATCCAACCTTAACATATAGCTTCAATATTTTTCACTTGATCACTTGATCATATTATGTAATATTGAAAATATTACATTAAGGGAACTCTCATTTGAATTAACTTACCATTCTTACTGCATACAGAATATGGCCGTAGCAATAGGCCATGATCCCAACAGGTGCTACTAGACAGCCAAGGAAAAAAAGGAGAACAAAGGAGGTATCATTGGGGTCTTTTGACTTCCAGTCCACTGAGCAACCTAATCCATGAATTTCCAGTGTGTATCTGTTCCAGCCCAAAAGAGGTGCTCCAGTCCAGGCTAATGAATACAGCCAGATATATGTGATAGCCCGCCAGGACCAAGAGAAGTCAATCACTTTTGCATGGACCACCCGAATGTAGCGTTCATAGGCAAGAGCAGTGAGAGTCATAATTGAAACAATCCCTGTAAAAAAATAAAATCAATTAAATTATTCACAAAATACTGTAAATTGGACTGAAATCTTCTTGATAAACATTTCCTTTGCTAGCAGGCTAACTCAAAATTACTTCGCCCATATTATGGATGTAACACCCACAAGATTTTTGGGTGACAGTGCATTATTCACTAACTTCAAACTACTCAGGCTAGGAAGCTGACATCTGATCCATGATGTACAATGGGCAAGAAGGGGGACAAGGGACAAAGAGACCAAGCAAATACTTCTTCCTAAACATTACTTCATTAAGTGAGCTATCATGGTCCAAGGTTTGGGGTTTTTTCTGCTGGCAATTGTTGTAGGGTTTGTTGTTGTTATACATTCCTTTGGGGTTTGTGGTTTCGTTTGGCTGTTGTTGTTTAGGTTTTTAAAAGAAAAAGCTATCATATAAAAGTGAGATAATCTGCAATAAAAAATCTGGTATGAACTTAGTGAATTCAGAGTTGAGACTGAAATTAAAGAAAGCCTGCAGCAATTGAAAGCATAGATGTGCACCTTTAATGTGAACAAAATGACTAGAAGAATTCCAATTTATTTCAAGATATCCTGGAACTCTTTGCATTTCAAAGAGAACCAGGAAGGCAAAGCATTGCATTGCTGAAGGTGTCCCATCTGAAAAACATTCAGTTATTTTGAATGCCCTTTCCTATCTTGCTGCTTTCATAAAAATATCAGTCTTTATTTATGCAGTCTCTTCCTTTTCTGTCCACCTCAAACCCAGTACACAATAATTAATATTTTATGACAGAAATCACACATTATCTTTAGCTCTCAGAATTAGCCTATCTAAACACTTCCATAGTTTCATGGAGTCAAGGCAATTGTCTTGATTGGAACATAAGGATTTCTGTTTCAATGGTCTGTAACATTTGTCGACCAAAAACCAAATTGCCTATCAGCCAAATATCAGACACCTGAAATCTGTTATGATTCAGTCATGGAGTTCATAAACATAGGCTCTTAAACAACAAAAGGGTGTATTTCACACCATTCTGTGAGATTATACAGATATCTGTGTCTGAGTCTGTATAGATTTTACCTAATATGAAGCACAAGTATTTTGTCATGAATATGCACAGCATTTAATTTCTTCAAGTACATCCATACGTACCAGAAAGTGCATGTATACAGCTATAAGAAGGTTAACTATGCGGATTTCACTACCAATGAGAGAATAACCATTTTTTATTGAGCAGAAATCTGATCTCACTTTGAAAAAAGAAGATAAGCATTTAATGAAGACAAATTAACAACAGAAGGAGCAGCAACATGGATTTTAGGAACGTAACCGAGAGTAACAAAATCTAGAGCAACCCATAGCCTCTCTGTCAAGGTATTCAACAGCAAAACCAGTTTATTATTAACCAAGTATCTCACAATAGGATATCCTTTAGGATTCTAAGAAAGTTACTTTATGCTGCAATTATTAAAGGATTCCTTTTTTATAAGCGATGAACTTAGAATGCTTTCTTAAGAGAATTCCCCTTTCTAAAAGAAAATATGCCACACTTTCTTTTTAGATCTCTTTAAAATGAAACTATTTTTATCTTTTTTAATTATGTCCTTTTTTTCTAGTTATCTTTAAACCTTCATCACAAAAATATGTAGATATTGTTGCTTGAAACTGGACTAGCAAATGTGGAACAGAAGGTTTCCAAAGACCTAAAGTTTGGTTCATTGGTCTTTTTTTTTGTTGCTGTTGTTGTTTGGGATTTTTTATGAAATTGAAAAGTAGTCCTTCATGCCTTTTTTTGTGACCCAACATGCTGAAAATACATTGAGCAATGTGGATCTAAGCAAAATATTATCAGGCATTAGAAAATAACTACAGGATTTTATAGGTATTATTCTACACTTACACTGGTTTAGGCAAGTGCTTTATTCAATCAAATGCAGTCTACTTCCTGAACACAAGGTAAGGCAAGAAGTTCCCCTCCCATTTCCCTTACCCAAAGATTAGGAATTACAAAATTTTACCTGACAGTCATGAAAATCAGCCACAGACACGTTTATGGATGAAAATTAACATCACTCAGCTAAAGGCTCAGTTTGCTTATATAGTGCACTGCAGCTTTGTCTGATTAGTGGAGAGAAAGAGCAGCTCCTCAGCATGATAAGCCAGAATTCTTAAATTACCGTTTTGCTCTTACCACCTTCCTTCTCCCCACAATGGTATTCAGTGACTTATGTCCCTGTGTGCTCTCAATATTTCCCCATCCCTTTCTTAATGAGTGCAGAATTCTAGCCACGACAAAGTAATCAAAAGCATGCATGCTTGGCTGAAAATACAGGTGTTCAAAAGCAATAATTTACTGAGTACTTGACATTCTCAGGGAAGGCAATGGATCCTCAATATCTCTAAAAATCAGTATGTGCAGAGAGATGTTTGAACAATGTTCTATCAAGCCGCTTTCAGTCTGTAACCACTGCTCTTCAAAGGTATACATGATTTTTTCCCCCTGAACTGTAAACAGGACCTTGGAAAGCCTGTTGGACAGTAATGCACCAAAATGCAAATTCTTGTTTTGTTGGTGTTCAAGGAGTGTCTGGTAGCATGTAGAAATGAGGCAGGAGATGCAGGTCACAGCATAGGATATATATGATTTATGCATGTGTATGGCTCCATTTTCTAGGTATGATTCAGTTTCTGTGGTCTAGTGCAGAGGAAAGCACTGAATTTTATTTCCCTCCCTGCCCCCACGCCTCTCCAGGAGCTTTTCTGGGAATTATTAAATTTCATTCCGAACGAGTTGCATATTTTAATATGATGAAATATGTGCTGATTAAAAAACCAAATCTGTTACAGAAAGCCATTATGGTTATTGTTTGGATATTAGCCCCCTCTTAAGCAAAAATATGCATTTCAAACCAATTTTACCTTTTGTCTGAAACAAATTTTCTTATACTTCTTGAGGCACCGAAGATCTACATGTTTTGTTTCAAGGCTAAGGCCCAAGATTCTGAGGGTTGATTTATTCTACCAGCAAGTCACTCTTTCTACCTCTTTCAGAAAAACTTGACTTCCCAGTGTTTACAGAAGATGTGTGTCTGATATATAAATTTTCATCTCAGAGAATACTCCTACCTGTAAGTGCTGGTTATAAACATAAATATTTTTTGTCTTTAGGAATTGATGCTAGTTTTAGCACTAATTTAAGCCTGGGCAATTATCCTGGCACAAATGGGGTCATTCCCACGTAAGCTGCAGATAAACGTAGCAAAACTGAAGTTTTCTTGTTTAAGCCACTAGCTTGCAATTTCTATGCTGCAACTCCTCTTCTTCTCCAGTAGCCCGCCACACAGAATCTGGGAGCAGTGACAAGCTACTTCTTGTTATTTGAATGTTTACGAAGAAAATTCCCTTTTTTGCCATTTTGTAATGTTTACCTACCGAAATACTGCATTTAGGGTAGATTTCATTATGTATAATATATGATAATTATTTCTTCTGTATTCTGGGCTTTTCCAGGAATCATATTATTTCTGGATACATTGTTAAATACTTCAAGCTGCATTGTATAGGTCATCACAGAGAAGACTGCAAAACACAGCGAAGCTGTACTGCGTTGTACAGTACAGTATGTATAGTCTGATTTTATAATCCTTAATTAGAAAAAAAATATTGCAGTTGCTTCAGAATTGAAGCATTAGTTTCAACATGTTAGAACAATCTCAACAGCTTCTGCCCTCTCCATGCAAGATACACCTTACTTTCATAGTTTGCCATATTGAGCCTTTGCCCCAAACATAGACTATAATTTGATCAGAGGTGGTATCAGATATTCCCAAAGACTGAGCATCTCTACAGAGCAACTACAGCATAATGTAGCAAATAAGATCCAGTTCTAAGACAGACCATGAATTCCATCAAATGACATAATTTTCTGTATCAATTAATACTTTCCCTACATTCAAGTGCTGAATGACTATTATGACACCTAATCACAGAAGAAAGCCACTCGTGCAATCCCACCTCACCTCTTTTCACATTTAAAAAGCTAGACAGCAGCAATTTAGTAGAAGCAACTTCCTGTCCATGGCAAGACAGGGTGCTACTGCACTCTCTAGTTTTGTACCACAAAATGTATAACCAGTCTCTTTGAATCCAGCAATTATGCATTACAATAAGTTTGAGGCGCCAGCTATGCATCACTTCTAATTTTTCAAGCAATTTTAGCATCTGCATTCAAATCTAGGTAGGTGAAAAAAACCACTTCTCTTTGACATAATAGACTTCAAGTAGATTTTTTCTGCAGCTGTCCTATAAAACTATGGCAAAATAAATCACCTCTTACAGATTCAATACTCCAAGTGATTAACTCGCTCTGAAAATAAAAAAAAAAGCTGAAAGCACACTGATTGAGCCTCCAGCTATTTGTAAAACAAGATCTTAAAACTATCTGCTGAGTAACAATAGAAAATGCTTTTAGTGAGATTAAATCAGTGCATATAACATACACTGGTAATGCAAGAGGGTGGCACAGGACATCATTCTGTCACTGTGCAGTGAAGAGCCCTAGGTGAACAGGCTGTAACTGAATCCAGGTCCACAGGACACTCTCGGGCAATTAATCCTTACTTCAGTGTTTGGTGGGTGTGGTGGTACTGGTATCAGCTTGCCTTGAAACAAACAAATAAAAGAACCTCAGCTGTACACACAGCAGCTTTTCAAGGGAAAGTACAGCCTGTAAAACTACTTACAATTTTCCCCATTCTCTAGTTCACATTACTGGAATGGAGTATACACACGGATATCAACTCCCTGTCCAGAAGGGATATAATACTTTTAATTAATTTGACATTAAAAGCTGGCAGTGTTTTTTTACCCTTACTAAAACAGCTTACAGATAGGAAAGACAGTGTTCTCTAATGACACTTCAGTTACAGTAGCCTTTCAATCACAAACAAGGTTTAATAATATAAAGTCTACCCCAGAGCACACCCTGACTGTGCAATCTTCTGTCAAGAGACTGCCTCAGATAGAGTTTTGATTCCTGTTCCTCGAGACCATTCCTGTTATCAACAGTTTTTCCATTCCTTTCTTTTTTTTGCACAATTAAGCTTACCAGAAAGTGTCAGAACACCAGCACTGGCCAATGGTTTAGCTGCCATTGCTTGTAGCTGAAGTGATTTATGCTTGAGGGGTTATGTGTGTATGCTCCACGTGATAAGACTAGCTTACCTCAAAACCCTCAGGGCCTATTTCTGTGTACAGAAGGCATTAAAGAAGACATCCACTGCCTGGAGGTAAGCAGTACACAAATTTCTCTTGTGCACATCAAGTTCTGATAGTCACTGTCAATTAAAAAAACCCTTGTGTGTCTGTGAGAAGCCAGCAGATAAAAAAAGATCATGACACCCTGATGCTGTATTTCACGATTACCCTCTTACCTGCAGAAAGAAATTATCTGTGTCTGCTAACCAAGACTTTTGGGTACATTTAGCTGTCAGGTGTCCTCTCTAGAAATTATACCCAAAAAGCTGTGCTGTCAGTGATAGACAGCAAACCTCCCAGGTATGAGTTGTATTCCTGAATCAGATAAAGAGATTACACAGATCTCTACTACTTACAGCTTGGTCGACTACAGACAAGGAAACAGAAGCTTTCCACAAGAGAGGGTGGCAGATGCAGTAAGGCCAGCACAGAGTTGACTGCACAGCTACATAGAAAGGTGACCCTCATGGTATAAATACATCACTTAATTGAAGCAGCTACCATATCACATCACATATACATCACACGTTACAAAACAAACACTGAAAATCAGTGAAACAAAATTAAGAGGGGATTACTGTCTAAGAACTTACGTCACAGAAGCTTAGACTAAGACCTGTCAGGTAATCATTTATGTCATTTTCCCCACATTAGTATATGAGGTGCATTGTAGAAGAGAAAAAAAAGTCCTTTTTGCGGCTTCTGATATGAAGACATATGTACCTAAACTGTGTCTTGACTTCAGACTTTAATAAGTAAAAGAAAGTAGGAACTGTTATTTGTGTGACAAAGACAGATGTTCAGTAGTCAAAATGACCATCTTTGCACTGTAGCAAGCAGGCTTCTGCAGCTTCCAAAGGCTCGATGAAAAGCTTTCAAGTCACAGAAAAAAAAGGCAGTAGCACAAACATCAGGTTTGGAGCTATGCAATGTAACTTAAGAGCAGAAATTACTACATGGGCTTGTCTCACGATAAAGTTATGATAATGCAGAAGTACACTGTTGTGAGGACCACAAAAGCCAGCCAATCATTCCTAGACAATCTGTAGTTCTGCTGCCATCTTCTCAACTGAAAAGGTTCAAATTGTGAACATCTGCTTACAGTGTCTAAGTTCTGGATCTTACATGCCTCCAAATGGCTGGCAAAATGAGAAGCACTCTTACAGAGAAAATGTGCAGATTCTTCAATGCAAAATTATTAGGGGAAGTGTAGAGAGTGCCTTCATATCTGTGAGGGGGAAAAAATTTGTCATTATTATGTAATGAAGGCTTCTGAAAATATAAATGCTACCAGTTTATTTTAAGTATAAATGCCGCCTATGTATTTAATCATGCTGAAATCCTCAAGAGGAACACAGGAATACCTTGATCTTGGCTTTCAAAACAGTATGAGCAAAAAACTTTGTATCAACACGTGAAAATTTAAAATAAAGTTGCTTGATCATGATTTTCAGTGTTTCCTGATTAAATACAGTAATTAGAAAAAAATCTGATTTTTAAAATTTATTGAGAATTAGCTCTGAATTTAAAGCGAAAATCCTATTTTAAAAAATGTAATAATTTGTCCCAAACTTGTTTACTATCAGGGGACACTCTCATTTATAAGTCAACACATGCAGAGAACAACTTACACCAAGTACTGTGTCTCAGGGGCTGTTCTTCCAATTAAAAAAAATGCATGAAGATCGAAGGTATGTCTGAACAGCCTTCAGAACCAAAGGGGTGGCACAGAAAGCTCACGCAGCAATGCTTGAGTTCATACCCAAGAATGAAATCACATAGCTGTAAATAAACAGGTTTTGGTCATCTCATGTAAAATGAGCCAGACTGAGTCCAATCCCAGGACCTATCCACACCATTAAAGAAACCTCACATGATCTCTTATAGTTTAATAGAGTCCATATCCATGGTATCAGAGCTACCACTTTATTCTAGAAATATCTTTATTATGTCATTATGGCTTACTGAGCAATTGAACACTGCAAAGCTCTATGTAGTCTGCTTAGTTAATGAGAATTTCACTTTTCAAAGTTGTCAATTTTGTATGTCTTCCGATTTGCGAATGTACTTTGTATTCCCAAAAGTTCCTCAGGCGACTGCTATGCTTTCAGAAGCACTTGTAGGTAATACACATGTAAGACTTCCATTACATTACTTTCCTTACCACCATCACCTCAAGGTAATAGGTGCCTTGGGCTATTATATACAAGAGAAGTATATTTATAAATGTAATATCTAGTTACTCTGAATGAAATCTTTAATCAATATCTTCACGACTACTAGGGGAAAAAACAAACAAAAAAACTCACCAAAAAAACAAAACCAAACAAACAAAAACAAAAAACACCCAAATAAACAAACAAAAATAATTAAAAAGTAAAAAACAACCAAACATAAAACACCCAACCAAAACACCTAACCCCAAACAACAACAACAAACTACCAAACAGAAACAAAAAAACCCCTTCATATTACTCGTTTTTTTCATAGACACATTACAAAATGTAAATAGAAGCCATGGTAGCAATAATCCAGATGGCAAACAAAGTGTGATGCAACCTGTGGGGCATCGTTTATGATTTTTTTTTCCCTCAGTATTGACATGCTTCTGATTTTCTACACAGGTGGGGAACCACTTACCTTCAAAAACAGGAAAGAACAATCCTTCTATTTCTAGATGAGAAAATTAAAACAATACTGTGGAGGTTAAGATTAGACATCACTTTTTCAGATTAGCATTCAAGTATAATAGCCAAGTGAAATATTTTCTATTACATTACCTGGCAGCTAAAAAAAGTAAACTCAAGCATCATTCCTGAACATTAAGTTGTGCATTTACTCTCCACTTGCATATGACCAACTACACACAAACATATGCTTTTCTAATAATAATAATAAAAAATTCTTCCTGATGAAACACATTATGGAAGAGGAACATAGCATGACCCACCACAAGAAGATATTATTTTGCAAACCACTGATGCCAACTTGACTGCTCGCTAGATAAGGCCCATGAATTTGCCTACATTTCTCTGGGAAAAAAATTCTTACACAGAGGTATGCAGGAAAGTATCGACACTGAATATATTTATAGTAGCAAATTATGTAGCATACCTCAAAATAAACAGAAATTAAAAGTCGTATGTGATCGAGAAATTTCCTTGCCGATTTATATACCTCATTGTTTCTACTTCTACTGTTTCAGAGGATTACACGAGATTATTTAGTCTGGTTTTACTACCCTTATTATGTATCTTATTTTCTGAACCTATATGGAAAATGCCTCCATCAAAAATAATTAGTATAATACATAAGAGACAAAGGTAGGAACAGAACTGTACTATACATCTCCTGTGTAAGCCTAACGTTCAGTTGTCTGGCAGCATCTTTTTGGCAGACACTTGAGTTTCTCAAGAATTTGAGCAGGCTGAATGATGGAGACAGCCTTATCCTACCTTCTCCAATAACAACAGCTACACAAGTGTCTGAAAGCTGTGCACTGCAGAAATCATCAACTACCAAACCTTGCACAAAATGGTTAACTACATCCTGCACCCACTGCAACTTTCAAGATGAAAAAATTTTGCTGCGCTATGCAGCAGCAGTCAAATCAATCATGAGCAGCCATGCACCTCTGCCCAGCAGCCCACAAAAGGCAGACTACAGAACCATGTGAAACAAAGATTATGTACACAGGCAAGCTACAAAGCTTATTGAAGGCGGTAATATGTTGCCTTAGAGCCAATTTTCAGCGCATACGTGTCCCATCGGTGCACTGTGATCCACCTCTAATTTATACATCTCTGCCAGGAAAAAAAGTAACTGTTATGAGCTTTAGATTTTGTTCCTGATTAGCCAAACATTTACTTTCACCATTAGAAACACAAGCCTGTTCTTTTGCAGCATCCTTTACTGGTAAAAACAAAGCCACGTCCCTTGTAAAAGACTGCATGTGCATAGCTGAACTGCAACCTATTCTTCCGCAGACTTCTGCAAAGGGTATGTATTCATTTCAGGAAGGAAACCGATGAAGAGCTTACAGGTTTTGAAAATGGAAATAGTGTAAGTACTCCTTCTGCAATGCTCAGATTTCAGGGAAATCAGTGGTTTCCCAAAGCCCAACTGTGACACCGACATGACTGAGAGATGGTACTCGAATTTCCCATATGAATAAGGAAATTCAAGGCACTGCCACACTGTGTAGCTTTATAAACAGACAAGTTGGGACACTGGGAAGGCTGCTGGGGACCGGCTTTCCACCTGTTCCACGGAGGTGGGACACTGCCGACCCTACATCCAGAGTAATACGTGCTCCTTATCCACAGATTGCAGCCCTTCCTCCTTTAAAATAGTCGTTTATGGTCATGAATCCTGCGCAACATTCGGTCAACTCGAGACCCCTTGTAACAGCGCGGCCGCCCTTTCCCTTAAGTGTCCCCTTAACGGGCAAGGCCGGGAGGCCGAGAAACTGATTGTCGAAGAATTTTTTTCTCCGGATCGTTTTCTCCAGCACTGTCGCTCTTCTTTACCAAAAAGCTCCCGCTCCGCCCCGCCAGGGCGGCGATTGAACCCCCTGGGCGGGAGTGCCCCGAGGGAGCGGCGGGGAGGGAGCGGCTGGGGACGGCGGGGAGCGGGACGGGGCGGTTGGAGCGGTCGGGAAGCGAACAGGGCGGTCGGGAAGCGGACAGAGCGGTCGGGAAGCGGACAGGGCGGTTAGGGCGGTTGGGGCAGTTGGGAAGGGGGGACGCGGCGCGGGACCGCCGGTACAAGCGGGCGAGGAGGGACCCAGCAGGACAGGGAGGGCCAGGCGACGCCCGCGGCCCCAGCACCCACCGAAGAGGCTGCTGCTGAAGCCGTCCCAGACGCAGCCGGCGGCGTCCCACACCCAGCGGCTCCTCAGGCAGGACATGAAGGTAAGGCTCACGCCGAAGACCGATACCAGCAGGTCGCTGAGGCTGATGTTGACGAGGAAGAGGTTGGTGGGCGTGCGGAGCCGCTTGAACTTGTAGTAGAGCACCAGCACCAGCAAGTTGTTGCACAAGCCCAGCATGCCGATGGTGGCGACCAGCAGCGCCAGCAGCTCGTAGGTGCCGGCGCTGAAGAGAGGCCGCTCGCCCGGCACCTCCTGCTCGGGCGCCGCGGGCTCCGGGCGGCTGGAGGTGTCCGTGCCGTTCCCCGAGGGCATGGCTCCCGGCGGAGCGGGGCTAAGCCTCCCGGCTCGCTCCCAGCCCCATGGCACACCGATGCTCTGGGCAGGAGGAGGAGTCCCTGCCGCCTTCCCGCCCACAGAGGGCGCGCCCTCGAGTGGCTTCGCCCTCGCCTGCCCCGGGGCGGGCCCGGGCATGGCTGCTTCTAAACAAGTAGCTCATTTCGCCTTCTTACCGTGGTGAGTTGCCTGGCTGTGGCAGGTGTGCGGCTGTTGTCGCCTCCTCCGTGAAAATCCTCTGCGCTTTGGCTGGGCCACGGCTGCCGTCAGCAGCGCTTCCCTCACGGGTGCCTCATGCGTTTGGGCAGACCTGCTACGCGGCCAGCTCCGGCAAGAGGTACAACCAATATTTAGGCTTCTCCCCCTGATGTCCTGCCAATGAAAGCTCCTATTATGGCAGTAGTGTCTTCTCAGGAGGTTCCCCTGGGTGCTCACAGCTTGGCCCTAGGAGCTGGAACCCCACAAAGTGACCAGCAGCGTCATGGCCCGGGCAAAGCTGTGGTGTGAGCGAACATTTTGTCAGCCATGGGGCAAGCAAGACACCACAGTTTGCACCGTGAAGTCACCTGTTGTGACTGCCTTTGTCTCTAGTGTGTGCTGTGTGAAAACAGTCCAGGAATGCCCTAGCTGCCTGTGCACAGCTCTAACTGCTGTTAGTCACGGCGTTGCCCTGAGCCCAGCTGTGCTGTCCTGTCTGCAAACCCAACCCACCCTGAGTGTTTCATAGGGAACTTCGCTCGCCGTGGTTCTACACACAAAGCACCTTGCCAGACCAAGCGCCAGTTTTCCTCACAGGAAGATCTCTAGTTTGTTTGTTTTAATACGTGCTGAGATGTGAGAGCCCTGCATAAGGGCCCAAATAAAACTTTGGTTCAGGTCTGTTCTTACTTTAGTTTTTAAAAAACCAGCTGTGAAAGCAACGGAATTTTAATGGATACATATCTTGTCAAAAAATAGCTGGTATTTTTTTTTCTTCTTTTATACACAGTGGTATTAAATAGTCTAGACTAAGGGTGAACTGAGACTGAAAACATGACTGGTTGAGGGAGGTTTGATGTCTTTCAAAACACATAACTATATACAAATTATGGGCTTCTCATTGCAATAAATTTTATGTGACAAATTACTGGTGTAATACAAGGCAGTTGAAATAAAGTCATAGGTCAGAGAAATAAAACACTGATTAAAGTACTTATTGGCGTTAACTTTATTTACAATCCATGGTTTAAAATCCCTCAAATATGATGCAATCAGTAGTTGAAACTTACTTAAAAAGAGTAGTTCTGTCTGTTTCTTCATCACTGGTCTTCAGGGTTTTTCTCAATACAAAGGAAGGAGCAGCTTACTTTCTCAAAATCAATTACTTTTCTTTACTGTAAAAGCTGTTATTTCCAGTAATAGACCAAAGTACTTGAGTATGGGTTTTAGGGAAGGCATAATTTTGTCTTTCCTTATCCATAATAGAGATTTACCAGTGCATGACAGACCATGTGCAAAAATATTGTGTCAATGCACAGTCATGAGTTTGTTTAGGACAGTCACTGGATTCTAAAAGTCTAACAATGACAAGATAGACCAAATTAATGCTACACCTCATTAAGAACAAGACATCTCTCTCTTCTGCCTTTAAAGGAAAATCTTAAATTGTGTGCAGGGATAAAATCCTTTTATCCCTGCAAAATGAAAGGAGAGAAAAGATGGTAAGAAGAACAGGAAAGAAATGTAATTTAGTGAGTAGTACATGCCAGACAAAATACTGTCCATTAGCAGATTCCATTATATACTTAGAGTTCTTAAGAGTTATTTCACTACAATCAGAAATATTCCCTCTAGATGTCTTTGAATTTATAGAATATAACAGGGAGAGAAGCCATAACTTACATAAATGTGCAATCTCCTCAATGCTTTATTTGCAATGGTCACGTTGTTAATACTGTCAAATTGTTTATTCAAGTGGTCTTGGATATTTCTTGAGCAGAGTTGTCATTTCTCATACGAAGCACAACAAAATGGAAATGCTGTTTTATTGTATCCTCAGGTCAAAGGCAAAGCTGGAAACAGAACCCCAAACCCAGTTCTAGTCCAGCTTCTGTTTTACTTACCCCAGTCTAGAACCAATGCAACTATGGTTTTAATAATCTAATTAATTCTTTAGTCAATCCTTTTCTGCTGCAAAGAGCATTTTACCTTTACTTTTACCATTGCATAAAAGGATATACCACAACCCATTTCTAAAAGTATATGTGTGTGACTTACTGGAAGTGCATCTCATCTCAAAGTACTAAACATGTAGGTAGTTGAGCTCATGGGATTAGAAAAGTAAAACAAGAAGCATGAATAGAAGGTCCCCAGTCCTGTACTACAAAAACTCACAAGGACTTCCTAGATCTCTTCTGCAACAATCTTTTTAACATGTTGTCTGTTATGCACAATTTACATGGGTTGGAGGAATGTATTGACTGTAAATTTTCAGGTGGCAAACATATGCTCACATATGCATGATACTAACCTTAAAAGCCAGCCTTGGAAGTAATAATTCACAACTGGAAAGTTTGCAGATGTCTGGGACTGTCTTCAAATGTTTTTATTTAGTAATTTGAAATTAAATATATCAGAACATTGAATGTCACATGTTAGAGGTGAAGAATCTGAAGCTGAGTAAATAAACTGTCAAAGTCACTGCTACTCTCAAAGTTTGGGTAGAAATACAAACCCTAAACTATGACTCCCCGTCATAACTGCACCATTAAAAGTGTCTCGGCTTTTGCAGTGAGAACATTGTGGGGTGGAAAAAGAGTGTTTTAAGGCATTCAAGAGAGCTATTTCATTTCATATTCCCTGGCTTACGTGCTGCTTTCACTCATTTTCTCTGTTCTCTGTCTTCTGCTAGTGTGCCTTCTAAGTCACCATCTTTCCCATCTTTCTGTATGGGCAGAGAGTGAGCAGAAAATTCAAGCTTTTGTCCGTATTAAATATATTTGTTTTAGGAGTCAGATGATGCTGGGGTTTTGCTGCCTGTTTTTAACTTTGTAAAATTTTTTTTTCAAAGGACATGGTGTAGAGCCAGAATGTAGGGCTCTGGAAACAAAACAAAACTTCCCAAAAACTCTGGCTACCTGGCTTTGGCTTTTTTATTGTTTTTTTTTACAGTGTTCTGGCTTTTTTTTTACCTTACATGTGGTTTTTGCTATTCTTTTGCCTTAAAGGTGAACAAAAGCCAAGTGATTATTCACTGTATCTATATATAGCTGCAGTCAATGCCTACGGATCAAGGGTGAGTTTGTGGACAGAAGAAACCTTTCATCTGTTCCCAACCTCTTGGCCTTAAAACAAAGCTTTTAATATAGACCTACACTTGTTGATAATGCAATACGTAAGTGAAAAAACCCCAAAAATGCACAGGCCTAATGGAAAAGGTTTAAAACTAGGGCTTCATCTTGCAGAAGAACTTGTAAACCTACCTATACAATCTAGTCCATAGTGGGATGTGAACTTTAAATCATGAAGCAGGTGAAGTGCAAATGTTGCAAGAATGTGAGAATATTCTGAGCTGAGAGAAGTGCTTGGCTCAGACAGAGTTCACTGAAGCAAGCACTGGTATTTTCAGAGGGGGAGGGGGAGGGGGACCCAAGCAGGCAATCCTGGGAGGACATGGCGAGATGGCAGAGCATCTGTGCTGCAGTTGGAAGTTGGCTGCAGCCTGTTCCATGATGTGTGAACTCTGGTGTACCTGACATGTGTACAGAGAGCTGTACTAGTTGCAGGTGTGATTCATCACACCTAAATGATGTGTTTGGAAGTTAAGCACCTAAGACCAGTAAGATGAATCACTCTCTGGAAGTGTTTATTGACTGGCACATAAGGTGACTTGAATAACTGACTTTTAGATGCCTAAGTTAGGTGAGATGAACTTCATCTTGGCTGGACAAACTTGTGTGGAACTGTGGTATGTGCTCGGGTGGCAGATGCATGTTGATGCCTCTGTGGCACTTGTTTCTTGCAGAACAGATAAAAAGAAGGGGTGATATATACTTGTGCCTGCTGACATCATACCATCCTTGGTAGACAGACACAGTTCATAGGGCAGCCTGAACTCTAAACACTAGCATTATAAAACCATTATAAGACCAGCGAGACCAGGTTTTGCAGCAATAACACTGTGAAATTTGTTTGTGACATAAATGGGTTTTTTTCAAGGAATGACCTTGCATAGTAGTTCATACTAACACTACAGCTTCTTGTTAGTGTGACAAAAATGAAGTGAAAGTATTTAAAAACTCAATTCCCTGTTGTCATTTTCCAGAGTCCAACATACAAATAAATATATAGTCCATAGGAAATACAGTTTTTTAAACTATCACTTGGTCATTTCAGCCGCTGTTAATGACAGAGAGGAGCAGATGCACTTTAAAGCAAGGAGTGCACTACTGCTCGTGGGTGTTAATATCAAAAGCAAAGTGAAAAATTAAGCTAGTAGAAAAAGAGAGTGATCTAATGTAAATGTCAATGTAATAGCACCCCTTAAACACTGTTTGATGGAAGAAATTTAATTTTTACAATGCTAAAATTTATTACTTGCCCAGACCCATACTGGTCAGAGATTTCAGCCAGTCTGAACTCAAGCAGCTCTATCCTGATTCAACTTAAACACAACGAGGTTTAACAGGATGTTTATAAGGAAGAAATAGCAAATAATGGGTGAGCTTATCAAAAGAAACTGTCTTCAGGGACTTTTTTTTTCCTTGTTAAATGGCTGGACTTTATCTGGACCAAACTCAGAGTCAGAAACAAAGTCTTTAATGTCCCAGAGCCTCTTTAGGGACAACTAATGCCAGTTTAGATCCACTGTGTTTTCTTTGGGCTGTTCTGGAGCATCATTTTATTTGGGGAGAATTTGCTTTTGCTTGAGGCTACCAGGAAGAGTGACTGGCAGCCTGGTCCAGGCAGGAAAGAAGATCTATCACCTTTTGCTGTTTGTCTTTTCAGTACTTCTGGGTTATTTGTTATGAGCCATCAAATTACATGGTCAGAATTTTAAAACTTCCATAGAATTTCATAGACTTATGGTAGTTATTGCAATAAAGACTGAAAATTATTGATTTTTCAAGTGAGGTGCCAATCCTGCAATGAACTTGCTGCAGCTGTTCTTTGCACCCATACAGACATACATATCATTATCTTTGTATCTGAGAATTTCCAATAATTGAGACTAATAGGATTGTATGGTAAGAGGAGAAGAGTTGGGATGGTCAACTTCTGAGTAAACATCAATCATACTGTATTCCATATCCAGTGCTTTCCACTCTATCAGTAAGGGAGAGAGTGAAGGAAATGCTTTTCATTCAGTTAATGCTACAGTAAGCCTACTAATGCAAGGACTTCCTGACTCATCTATTAAATTTTGAATTTGCCTTTTAGAGTTTGCTTATCTTCTAATGCAATTCCTATCTTCTCTACTTTTGTATTTCGGTCCATTTAGTCATCATATCTTATTTTTAAATTGTACTGTATTTTTTTTTTTTAACATTGAAGACAACAGAGTCAGCTGGAACTGAAAGCAATGATTCCTCATTTGGGGTTTCTTTGAGTTTTCATTGTGTTACATAACATAGTTTCCACATGGGTTTTTGCAGGAGGACAAAACACTGCTTTCTGTTCTTAACCTTTTTATTCTGAGGATAAATGCTAATACCCTTTATGAACCTTAAACCCCTGTTATTAACTGGGAAATGAAAATACAACCTGATGTTATACAAGCTTAAAGGACAGAGACTGGAAATATTAATCAATAAGAATCAATGCATAACAAGAATTCAGCTGGAGGCAGTATATCAAATACACCAAAACTCTGACCAAGATGTAGTATATGACCAGCCACTGTATATCTTGTCACACAAGGGAAATATTTTCCTCGAGAATTATTGCTGGAAACAGCAAAAATGTACCCTCAAGCTATCCCTCTCTTTTCCAGGCATCATTGCTGCTTTTCTCTGCCAAACTCTTTTCTTATTTGAATCAAAATAAATGCTCATAGCAGTAGAGCAGAAGTGCCCAGAAACTTTTGTGCTCTTCCCCTTGAAATTACAGAATTTCAAGCAATTGGATTGCTTGTGTTAGGTAGCAAATCATGAGACACCACTTTCCCTGAAGAAGAAGCTATTTCATGAAGAGATATTTCCATGCTAAAATAATTTTTAGTAACTCTGTTTAATACCAATTAGTTATCGTCCCTGTATGTTTCAAAAATGTTGTTCAGCTGATTTTCTGAGTGTTTGTGAAGACTCTGGCCTTTATCTGTTTGGTTTGGTTTGGTTTGGTTTGGTTTGGTTTGGTTTGGTTTGGTTTGGTTTGGTTTGGTTTTCCTTGAAGTGACTTGAATATTCTTGAAACATGCCTGTTTGATATCAATCCTCTTGATTGCCATAATGAAATATAAAATATACTTTCTCCTTTTCTTTCAACTATAGAATCTCCACAGAGCAAAGACTCCATGCTCAGGAATTCAAGGCCTTGTCCAGTAAACCTGGCATCAGCCTTGGGTGAAGTAATAGAAAAGTGGATCTGGAGATCAGTAGCTAAAGAACAATACAAAGAAATTGATCAGTGTGGTCTACAGAAAAGTGAGTTTAACAAGTAGTCTGAAATTTGTCATTTGCCTGTTATGGTATAGCTCAGTAACATGCCATTAGTATGCTTTAAAGACATTGAAAATGTGAAAAATGTGGAAAAGGATCACAAATACTATATTGAAACCTAAAGGAAAGAGCTGCAATAGGAGACAGAGTTTAGTCTGATTTAATTAATATGAGAAAGAAATGGAGAAGTAGTCCGGGTACAAAGGCCCCTAGCACAAGAAGGTACTAACTAAATTAATGAGTATATTCCAAGAACTGCCCTAAGGAAGCAGAAGCCACACAAAGTCATGTAAGAGGCTTGAATGTTAACAGTGTGTGCAATTTACCTTTGAAACAAACCTGTTGGATTCTCCATCTCTTTGTGTCTGAAAATTAACACTTACCACAATTTACCACAAATTATATGTTGGAACAAAGTTTTGGGCTCAATATCATGATAAATGGCTGATATTTATTGATCTGTAACATAAAGGAGGTGAAAATAAACTTAAAGGTCTCTTCTGTCACTAATTACATGAGATAATATGAAATAATCTCACATGGCAAGTTATTTGGTGATCCTTATTCATGACCTAGGGCCACTTGGTGAGTAGGATTCTATGATGTCATGGGGGGTTGTGACATCAACAGTTCACTATGCTTTGCCAGCTTGAGATATTAGGCCAGGGTCTCCTATTTTTTTATGTAATGCTTGGTATACCTGTCATGCAGCTGCATCTAATATGAACTCATGTGGGAGTTTAAGGAGCTTGGACGTGGCTGTAAGAAGATCTCTCCCTCTTGCCTTGTTTTCTGTTAATAAAGGATGTCTGGAAAGAAGGACTGTAGTGAGGAGAGTTACGCTTCTCTTGAACTGATTGATTTCAATAATGCTTTGGAGCAGTTCCAGAATCTAGTTGTGGTATACCTGTCATGCAGCTGCATCTAATATGAACTCATGTGGGAGTTTAAGGAGCTTGGACGTGGCTGTAAGAAGATCTCTCCCTCTTGCCTTGTTTTCTGTTAATAAAGGATGTCTGGAAAGAAGGACTGTAGTGAGGAGAGTTACGCTTCTCTTGAACTGATTGATTTCAATAATGCTTTGGAGCAGTTCCAGAATCTAGTTGAAAAAATGATCATCCAGAAGATGGAGGGTTCAGGATTGTATATTAAAGACGATGGTAAGAGATACTCATTCTGATGGAAAAGTATAATTTTCACATGGATAGAACATACCATAGAGAGAAGACGATAAGAAAGACCTCAAACTAATGTTTTAACTGTAGCTGTTTGACTTTTACAGCAAATAGAGAGATTGCACTATGAGACTTCTCCTTCTGAAAGGATTTCTGGCCAAATTATAAGGCCATGGTGATCACTCACAAAATATAATTGGTCAAGTTGCCATATATAGAAGTTAGCATGGTACAATGTTTCTGTAAAAGCACAAACCTGATGAATTATGCAAATACAGTTGTTAATTGTATATAATGGAGGCAAAACTTTGCTTTTCTCAATGAAAATGGCTACTGGTGCTTGAAAGGATAAACTTTATCCCACACACCATTCAGGTTCAAAAAACCGAGTCAGAATTATGGTAAGTAAGGGAAGAAAAAAGAAGTGAGAATTTTTTATCTATCCTTTTATCTGTTTGTTGTCATGCATTGCAAATTAGGTAGTTTGGAAAAGAGCAATTAAGATTGATTTTTTTTTTTTTCAAATGCTTTGATGAATACAATGTGAGAAGCTGGAACTTGTACGCTATTGAAATTTTGAGGGAGAAATAAAACCAGAAGAAGGGTGGATAAAAAAGGAATCTGTAGCTTACCATTTTTAAACCATGTGGCCATTGTTCCTCCCATACAGATGAGATAGACTATGCTAAATTCTGTACAACCACACGAACACTTTTTGGTCCAGCAGTCAAGGATCATAATATTCAGGCCTTTTTCAGGAAGGTTATGAGCAACCCTAATGAAAGGCCAGAATGGCTCGAGGTAAGGATTTCTAAAGTTTTCTTAAATATAAAAAACTAATTCAATGGTGATTGTATTTATCTGTTGATTGTGTATTGTTCAGGAGCCATGAGCTCCATGGCATAATGAGGTAATCTCTCCTTATTTATCCTAGCTGCCTGAAGCCTGGGTGTGTCAACGTCTTCAGAACTATTCAGTGACATGCATTGCCCTTGGGCTTCTTGACAAAATGCAAAATCTCTTCTGACTACAGTATGCCATTTGTGCTCTGAGGATGTCTATCATTAGCTAAACCTTCAGAAATTCTTCCTCTTTTTCTCCACCTTCCTCTCTTTTCTCTTGCATCTGCTTCATTGCCTTTCTCTTCCCCTGTTCACAGCATAAATCTTGCCCTTAGTTTAAATATAAAGCATTAGAGGTCGGTAAGCATTTTGGTAGAGTACTTTAACCAGAGAATTTAGTATATATTATTTGCTTCTGTGGATGAATGAGATCCATTTAATCAATTTGTCAGTCTCTAATGGTGGTAAATAGCAAATCTTTGTAAAAAGCATGTAAGAATGAGGTAACTGAAACAGTAGATCTGCTTCTGTCTGCACATAGCTTAAGGATTTCCTGTGTCAGAGCTGCAAATGCACTGTGCTTAATATCCTTTCCTGGATTCCTAATCTATCCATTTGTATGCTACTTCTGAATCCACCTAAAAAGGTTATCTCCATAGCATCCAGTTTTTCCCTAGTGCAAAAGTACTTTGTTGGGGTTTTTTTAAGCATGGTGCTCTTTTTTGTTTGTACATGTTATGAGAAATTAATACTTGCTATTGAAATGTGTCTTTTATTAAGATGTTTCCCATGGGTAGTGTTTCAAGCAACTGTTCTATAAAAATTATTGATTGTTAGATCGTTATTGCCAATCCTTATCAAGAGCACCCATCATCATATATTACTGCAAAATATTTTGTTTGTTTCTCACCTGAAGAGAGAATTGTGCAGAAGGGACATAACTTCAGCACACAGTAACTTTCCTACAATAGCATAGGAGGCATTGTATACATAGCAAGTCCTTGCTGGACTTAAAGTCTTATGGCAGGGTATTAGCAAGTGACATGAACAATAATTTCGTCAGCATATTTCCATTTTATGTCACTCTCAAACATCATGCTATTATTGGAATCTTGAAGATACCCAACACCTGTTCCTTACATGTTATCAACGACTGCTATCAAGTAATTTCCTAATATCATAAAAAAAAATGGTGTGCTCAGCCATTTCTGTTTAATAGAGTTCTGTCTGGAAACATTTCTGGTCGCTGCCTTTCTTAACCATTATTTTTTCTTGCAGTGTCACATTACTCAGGTTTTGCTCATGTCAGGCATTAAAGATTTCCTTCAGGGAGGGCTTGGGGCAAATCTGGAAAATAGCTGACAGTCTGCAGGACTGATTGTCCTTCATTTAGGGTAGCAAAACAGTTTCAAATTATGTTCAGGCTCATTAGTTTATAAGAGAACTTAGGGAAGCTCTGTTTGTTTATTGGAATGCATATCATTCACTACAAAGCCTTCCTTGAGTTTCTAATGCAGTCAGACTAGTTACTAAATTTCGTAATTAGAGAAATAATTCGGCTGCATAATTGCACAGGCAAGCACAGTATGGGGTGTAATAAAAGAGATGAAGCCACTTTAGTTTACTTATGAAATCTGTGCATGATTTGCTTGGGATAAAACTCCCCAGAATACTTTCTGTGAGCATTTCTCAAATTTTTCCAAGTGTGAGCTGACTAATGACAGCCTTTTAATATGCCCTGTGTATAAACTTTCTGGAAAAAACAGAGCATGATAAACAATGTATCTTCAGTATCTTACATCATGTATTTCATGTAGAAGATGGATATCAGTGAGCCTATACAGAGTGCTGTAGGGAATGAAGCAGAAGTATTTATTATTTTTCAGGATTCAAAAGAATCCTGATTAAAGTGTTAATTTGAGGGGGTTTTGCCATTATTTTCTCCTGGGGGTAGAAATATTTCACATAAAGTAGCTGGAAATTCATCCATGACAGAAGTGATAATTCGGTTATAAAATAGACAAAGATCAGACTATTTGAATCAGATTCGATATTATATTTATTTCTTTACCTCAACACAGCCTTATCCAGCACAGTTTGAAATATAATACTGCATTCAAAAGCTGCAGTGCATTTTTTGCTTTTCTGTTTAGTGAAAAATCTTATGGTCTGTATGTATTACAAGCTATCTATACATTAAGGAACATAAAGCCAAGCTTCTTTCAGAAAAAAAAAAAAAGGATAAGATTTGGTTTATTGGTAGTTTAGCTGGAGAGAAAGAGACAAAAACTTCATTAAGAAAACTGCTGACTCTTGGAATTCTCCAGATTTTGCTTACACAGAAACAGAATAATACTTGAATTGGTCATTTGATTGTTGTCTAAGCCAAATTTACATGAACCATAAATTCAGCATCAGCTTTTGATCTCCTGTAATTGTGGAAGCATCCTATCCTTAATGGCTGGATCAAAACAGATCCTTCCAGGATTGTTTGAATGGGCTCCAATAAAATAAAATGTGATTGGTTTGTATCCTATATATTATGTGGTGGTGACATTTTTAAATGTTGTTTCTCTGACATACTCTACAGTTTCAAAATGCTTCAGGTAATTCTGAAAAGTTACCAACGTCAGGAATGAAGGCAGGAATGTTCTGACTGGCTAACTTTGCCAGATTTAAAGTGTAGGTGTATACAGATCTAAATTATTTTCATCTGTTTTTAGCCTCTTGACAATCGAAGATATCCACATTTAGTTACTGATGAGGATCATAGATCTTTCTTTTCTTTCACCCATATATGTAGCTCTTCTTTCTCTTAATTATTTTTGAGTTGACTCTATTTAACCCTTGGCCAGACTAAATCCCACTTGCTTTTCTCATACTCCTTAGTCTTTTCATTCCTTTTAAATGAAGGTTTTCTTTTTCTGAAAAAATCAACACAACACAAAACAGACAAAAACTAACAGTTGCCAAAGAAAATCCTAATAGCAATGCACACACACAAAAAACCCCACAAAATGAAAAAAAAACCAAAACACAACTGCAAATCTGCTCTTTCACATACTTGAAAACTCTATTGGAATTATTATTGGCCTTTTAAGACTGGAAAATATTCTAAGTATTCCAGCTGAGACCACCTGTTGTTTGAGAGAAATGGTGAAAGACACAGAAAGGCCTCCCTTACCTGATACAGCCATTCTTACAATGGTCATTAATCTACTCATTATGTTAGACAAATCCAATTTATAAACTGCGACTTGGACATACCTTTCATGACCCCCTGTGAACAATGGAAGTAATATTGATCTTGCTTCAGCTTCCTTTTGGTTACTTAATTTGTCAAATATGTCATTAATAACAGTTACTGTCTGTAACATCCTAAACAGCTATCATGGTTTCTGCTGTCTGTGCTCCAGTTTTCTAATGATTTTTTTCTTAAGGTCCTGTATTTCAACCTTGTTCTTCTGAGTTTCCCTGCTCCTTTTAGCACTGCTGAGCATGCCTTATGTCTTGAAAGTCAAGAAAGAGGGATACACCTCACTTTGTTCCTTTAATAAGTCTCTTTTATCATTTCTCTCTTTTTCACCTTGACCCACTTCCCAGAGCTCTATCCCTGACCCTTTGTCCCTCTCTTCCTACTTTAACAGATCTAATTTTTTTCAGATTTACTTCTCTATATCTGGCCTCTCTTTAGCTTGACAAAATCTTCTAAATTTATTTCCATTACCTAGAAGATCATGGCCTTGTGTGAGTGTTCCTATTTCTTTAACTTACTGATATTTCTCTTTTTCAAGTCCTTCATGTTCAAGGGTTTTCTAAGTTTCCAGTGGCCTCCACAACATGCTCAAAGGATATTTTTTATTTAAAAAAAAAAAGCAACTTTATTTAAAATAATCTCTAGTTAAATTAGGATCTACCCTTTGTCATTTACTGGCTTCACAGTTTAAAAGATCTATCCCGGACAGTCTAAGTATTATCATTTATCAGTGACTTGGGAAACTCACCTCTGCATCTCTTTCTCAAATGTAGTTAGCTCTTAGGAAGCTACTTTTTTAAAAAAAAAAAAAAATCTGAAGTATGTGTAAGGTGAATTTTACTTGACTATCAGTATCTCATAGATATGATGGGCTGATGCTTGTTGGGATCCCGTCTCCATGTCGGAGTCAGCCGAAGTCATTTACACAGCTGTAAGGGATTCCGAGGATGGTCTTTCTTTGGGCAGTGTCCTGTGTGCTGGGCAGGAGCAAAAGGGGCACTGTGTCCTGTCTGCACACCCATGTGTGCCCTGAGAACTTTCACCTCTGATGTTTTTAGGGCAGCTGCTGACCTAGCCCAACCACTGCACCTGGCATCCTGTCAGGACTCAGGAGGGACCTGATACTGGATAAGCCTATCCTTAAACAAAATATCCTCCCACAAAACCTGTAGTCGTCAGAAAGCTGACAGGCATGTTCTCTGCCTGGAAAATGGGTACATATGCTTAAGAAAGCAAAATGTTACTCCTTTCAATGAAGGCAAGAGAAAAGATCCATGGAAGTAAAGGACAACTAGCCTCTCTGTTTGGATACAGGATGGAAAGACAAAATGATGGTACAAGAAACTAGAAATAGGAAGGTAAGGGACTGTAATAGATGGTGTCCTGACTGAGGATGTATGATAGCTAATAACTGTGTATATGGAAAGGAGGGAGCTGTGAAATGAAAGATTAAAAATAATCTTATATGAGAATATTTTTTGAAAGATGTGCATCTGAATCTCTCAAAGAAGCAAAATGGGACCTCTACTGTATAACATGGAAAATATTGAACTAGAGCAAAATACAACATTTTGTTTTCCATCCAAAGGGGCATTGCTTTAAGAACTCATGAAAGGAAGTGTACATAATTTCCGTAATATGAGAAATGAGTTTTTGAAACCTGTACCGCTGAGTGGGACTGAACTAATTTCCTAAAGAAATTACTAAACTACTTTTGGGTACAGAGCTTGAGATTTGTAGAGTATTTCAGCTGAAAATTTCCCACCCTGGAGCAGAAATAAGCTGCTTAGCTGACTGTCCTGTGCAGGGATCTCCATCATGTTCAGTACAAATGGATCATTGCCAGACTTAGGGAGATGACCAAAAAAGACTTTTTTAAAAACTGTCTTTATATTACTTTTTTTTCTCCAGCAAATGGGAATCTACATATCTTTATGGAAAAGTTCTTCTGTGTAGACTAAGCCACTATGCTACATCAAATGTCTCAGTTTATAAATATGAAATAATCTGTTTTGTCTGCCTTTTGCTAGGTTTTTTTTTCCCAGTTGAGGGTCTAGCTTAGAAAGCACAAGTAGGTAGAACTGGAAAATGAAAATTGAATATGGTTATTTACAAACAATCATTACAAAGCAAAGCTCTACTAACAACTTCAGCAAACAGATGAGCTGTATTCCTAGAAGCCCTGTGTAAGCTGGCTTCTTTACAAATGTTGAAGAAAGATTGTGCCTGAGTAGCACATCTCAGCAATCTAAGGTCATATTCACAGCTAATGGTTAAAGGAAACACCACTAAGGTACTAACTCAAAGACTATTAACTTAGTAAAATGTGCAATAACTATTTGACTTTATACATATATCTTCCAGAAGTAGTTTTGCAATAAATTACTTGTTTAGTTCTATTTTGTTTTGTTTAGATTTTTGGCTGTTTCCTAGGAGAATGTGGTGGCATGACTTCTGAGTCAAAAGAAAGCGTGGTTTTGCTTGTATCTGAAAAACAGCAGATTGCTGATTCAGGTGACATACTTCATCTTATATCAAAAACTGTTTTTTTTCTAGTGCAGTGGGTTCCCCACTTTCTTGAAAGTACAATGATAAGATCACGTTTGTCTTTGCTTATTCATGCTTCTTCTTCTTCTTTGTTCCAAAATATATGGTTTTTTTCCTAAACTCACTGCACTGCTGCATTTCCCAGTTCTCCATATTCCTAAATTATTTTGGAATTATGAATTTTTATGAACTAGACTATTTATTTATGCAGTTATTTTTTGTATTCTGTATTTTTTGAAAAAATAGAGGAAGAACTAGCACATCCAGAATACATTAATGATATTTAGAAATGCAACATGATTAATTAAACCAAGTATGGGATAATCTATGATATATTGCATCACTGCCTTGCGTTTGGTACCAAAATACATTTCAGGAAGAAAAAATGTTCTTACTATTACAGTTCTATTTTTTTATGTTTTCTGTGTCTGTAAGATTAAAGAGTAATATTTTTTCATTTACAGTTGTCAAGAGAAAAGATATAATTAAGGGTTTAGTGAAGGTGCCCCTTCTGGATTTCACAGTAACAGCTTCTCAGAAAGGAGTGATAACTGTTTTTAGCAAAGAGGTAATTTAAATCAAATTCTTTGTTATTCCATTAGGCAGTACCTAGGGGAGCTGGGTGGACTGTGATCTAGCATTCAACATTTCCCATGAAAAATCTAGATATCTTTCTTATAAAAGTCAACTTTTTCTATATTTTTAAGTACAGTAGGAAATATACATTGTTCTTTTCAATTATAAACCTACTAGACAGTCTACAGGAGTTGACAGAGATGGCTAGTAATAGACGTTTTTTATAGCAATTCATAATATAATATAATTAATATATGCAAAAAATAATCTGCATTTCTATTTAGAAAAAGTTTCCCTTAATACAAAGTATGCTATTGGAATTAACTTTTAGATATTGAGTGGAAATCAGAGAATTAATTGTTTTCTAGAGCTACTGAAAATACCTAGAATGGACAGCAACAGCTGTTTGCAAACAAATTTTATTCAATACAACATCTGGAAGCTTGAAAGTAATGAGTTTTACAACAGTCTGCATGACACTGATTCACATTTAGTGTCCTCATCAGTAAAGTGTAATATCTGTATCATTTTAAGTAGAAATTCAGGCTTAAGATGCTGTTAAACTAGAACTTGTAAATTAATCTCCCACATGATTATATTACTGTTTACAGGTATGCACGTTTAGATGTTTTGAGGTACTTCACACATCTGTGCTCATTGGTACTTTACATTTGTACAATTTTAATGCAACCAGTTTCTTAAAACTTACTTCAGACAATGCAGTAAAGCTTTAATGCAGCACTAATGCTTTCTGAGGGTTTTAGCTAATTAGTGCATAATGCTTATGGCAGGAGCATTTAAACCAAGAAAGGACTCCTGTGGATGATTAAACAACAAAGCAGTACTGCAGTTTTGGTAAATGCTAAAATAATTTATTTGAAAGCCTGTCCTCCAGAATATTATCCCTCTTATGTACCTATGAAAAACAGTTTCCCAAAGTATAAGATTAAAAATAGCTCTCTTCTCCACACCCTACCTCCCCAGTCTATTTTCAGGTTGACTTGCTGCCTCCTCATAGGCTGGACTGATGTTATCTGACATCAGTGACTGCAATATAAATGATTTTACACCCAGCTGCTTAAAACAGTGAATTAAGGACCTCAAATCCCACTCATAAAACTATGTTCTGAAAATGACTAAGGCATTATGACAGCCTCAAGATGGGCTAGGAGAGGACTAGATTGGATATTAGAAATAATTTCTTTACCCAAATGGCTGTCAAGCATTGGAATGGCCCAAGGGAAGTGGTTGAGTCACCAACCCTGGAGGTATTTAGAAGATGCATAGAAGTGACTATTTGGGACATGATCCAGTGGTAGACTTGGGAGTGTTAATTTTACAGCTGGGCTTGATCATCTTAAAGATCTTTTCCAGCCTTAATTATTCTGTAATTCCATGATTCTGTTTGAGGGCTAAGCATTGCTTTCTGCAACAACTGTGGTCCTGATATGCCTCAACATCTGCATACAGCTCTACACCATCAACCACTTCCAGCTTACTCCAAAATATGAGACATCTTTCTCAGATATGGATACTGCCTTGACCAGCACATAAGACCTGTAGGAGTAGGGAGCATTAAGGACACACTCTAGTTACTATAGGTAAAGCCAAGTCTGATAACAGTGCATGGGTATCCATCTCTTGATTAGCAATACACTTAAGCTCTGCTCAAAGACTGTCTACAATGACACATGGCATCTTACTTCTATGGGAAGAAAGACTTTGATCCTAACTTCTTTCTTTATGGAATGTGGAATTGTTGAGTTAGGTATGAGGTGCCATTGAATAATTACTGATGAGAGGCAGGGGCAAGAGGAGGTGAATAAGCGTCTGTGGGTGTTTCAGAAGGGAAAAGGTTGAAACCGCTTTTGAAAACTTAGTGGTTTTGTTAAAGAACACAGAAGGTAACCCTGTCTCTGGTGCATGATGGTGGCACTTTAAACACTTCAGGTTTTGAGCTACATGCTACACTGTCCACCAGTAGCGGTGAAAGATGCTGTACCACTGTGGGTATTCCTGTTTGCAGCCTAAAGTGCTGCCTCTGCATGGGATTTTGCTGGCACTAGTTGACATGGCATCAGGGCCAGCACTAGCCTGGGTTTCTGTGTGACACATCCTATCTCTCCCAGGAGCTGATGCTGTTATAGATGTCAATAACGATTAAAAGCACAATTCCATCAGAAGACCAGCTGATCTGTACTCCAATGTAAAAATTACTGGTTTTTTACTTGTTTGCTCAATCCAACATCTCAGTGTAAAAACCCCAAACGAAACAATAAAGTGTAAGACATTTGTGAGAGAAAGAGAAGTTTTAAATTCCTCACTATATATAGGATGGTAGTACTGTATCCTGTATATAGTGAGGATTGTTCCTCACTATATATAGGATAGAAGCTTAAGGATCCTTCTCAGATCTTAACTGCCTACTCTTTCAGTTAGCAATTATTGTTCTGATCTGCCTGTGAAGAGATGACTTTGTTTAGACTTTTAATTTAAGTGCTAACTTTTTATTGTGACAATATATTTTTTGATTTTTCAGATGAAGGTTCTGGCAACCATCAATGTTGAAGTAAGTTCTTTTTTGTGTCCTTCCTGTTAAATAATTTTAAGTAAAAATCAGCAGGTATAAATTGAAATAAATAGAAATTGAGCATTATTCTAATGCTGCTTCTAACTTTGAGGCTTCAGCATGATTTGTCATAGGGTGCTGTAGGTCAAATAGTTTCAATTTATTCCTTTCAGTTATAGAAACAGTTAAGTAACTTGATTTCCTTCTTCTGATAAATGAAACCTCAGATAAATGCTTCTCTTTCTACCAAATTGTCCTTTACCCATTACATTGCCATAATTCTTTTTCTGAAATCCAAAACTTCAGTTGTCACTATAAAATTTAAATAAGTAAAATTCTACGTTTGTTAATGAAAAACAACTCTATGTTTTGCTAGATAGATGATTGGCTACACAGTATATACATTAAAACCTCATGTTTACTCTGGGAGTATCACTGCAGATTTTAGGTAATGAACTTCTTTTAGATGACCTGTAGACAAGAGACATCAGTCTTAGCAAAGTGACATGGCCCCTTATCCTAAAAGTCCATGTGCCATCTTATGCCAGGAGGCAGTGCATTTTTTTGATTCTCTTTTACATGTTGTGGAAGTTCTAAAGTGCAATAGAATACTCCACACCAGACAGTCTGTACTGTAAAGCCTTTTAGGGGAAAATCTTTGGCTTCACAGGGACAGGTGATTGACTGGGGAGCTGCCAGCTGATGAAAAGATAAACCCATGCCCACAACCCTGTGAAATCCCTCTGGCTCTACGTCTGAAAAATTTTCTATTTGGTAATGCCATTTTACTTTTGTTGATGTTATTATATTCACCTTTTTTGCTATCAGAGTTATGAAATTTTCAGATGGCCTAGTTAAAAATTACTGCTACATTAGCAAACTCTTCCATAAGAATTACCAACAATCCATAAAGCCTCTGCAGGACTGACATTTTCCACATATTTATTGTAGTAAAGAGCACACAAATTCCTTGCAAATGTATTACCACTTGCCCACACATCATTAGGAAGGAAAGAAGCTTTCTCCTGCAACAGAGTATTGATATCCTCTGTCAGGATTTTGGATCCTTTACACTAAGAGCAAAATCAATATTGTGTACAACAATGGAAATAAAAGTAGAAGCATCAGAAGTCTGATCTATACTTTGCAAGAGAAATTGTTTTACAATAATACCTGTATAATAGGAGGTACACTTGAACAATAGCTTAATATGGGCAGATGTATATATTTGTACATATGCTATCTCCCTATTGGGAGAATTAAAATTATTTAATAAAGTTACTTATTTTCATGAACATTCATTTCAGTGGGGTTTTGGTATTATAGCTGAAATTTTGACTGCCTTTAAATTTCTTTTGTTTCAAACTGTATCCAGGTAAAAGCTTAATTGGCTTTACTATGGATGTTTTAGCTCAAGCTTCCTCTGCTTAGAGTGCTTTTCCAGAATGTTATTACAGTTCAGCTAACAGTGTATGTGTATTGTGTCCTCTCACATGCAACATTTGTGCCTCTGAGGTGAGTCATTGATAACAGAGGTTGAGCCTGGTGCCTCTGTAACTTCATGTATGAGCTATTCCTGGAGTTAGAGCTCTAAGTGGGACCAGACCTAGCAGGTGCTAGTGCAGAGTATGTGATTTATGTAAAAATGGTTTAAAATATGTACTTACATGATAGAAAAGTTGATAAATTTACAGAGAGAATCCTTCTTTAGCTACTCTCTTTATTTTCATCAGGATACTGCTTGGATTACTGGATGTGATTTCCTACCTAATCTGAAATATGTCGTGGCTGTAACTGAAAGCTCAGTCCTTCTCTGGGACTATAAACCAAAAGAGAGCAAGGTATTATGTTGGATCAGACAAATGCCAAAATGAACCTGAAAGTTGCTCAGTCTTTGTTTCCAATATGCATTCACATCCCTTTGGTCTAACAGGAATGAAGGCTTTTAACTTTTGTCTTTGTAAGAACTCAGTGAAACAGTGGCATTTGCACTAAATAAGGAATTAGCTTTCCTCACCAAATGGGATTATTGAAGTATGTTAAAAGTTTGTAAGAAACAGAAAAATTTTACACTACAGGGCAAACAAACCCTGAAAGAATTTATTTTCCATGTATATCTAATGCATACGTGTGCATCTGCATATCTAGTATGTGTGCATGGGCAGATATGTATCTCAGAATCTATTAAGAATCAAGGAACAGGTTTTCTAAGGACTATAACATAGATTCTTTTTGAGGTAACTTCCTGATCTAAAAAAAAATATTTCTTCATATCCTGTGTTTTGTTCAGGACATTCTAAGAGCAAAAACATTTTGATGTTAATAATGTATGTCCAACCTGTTAAAGTTTTCTTGAATGCCTTGTGCATTTTTGCTGACCTATATCTTTGCTTTTTCCTCCTATTCCTGAGACTCAAATGCTGATTTCAAAAGATTTTCAAAAGATTCAAATGCTGATGTAACTAAATATGCATGATAGATTCAATTTAAGGGCCCTTGTGCAACATCTAATAAACTTTCTACTATATTCCACAGCATGACGGCTTTGTCATCAAACCAATGAAAAACTGTCTGCTCTGTGTTTCTACGGTGACTGTGGCAGATGACCTGGCTAAGGATACTATCTTAATGGGAGATGATAAGGGTTATGTTTACCTGCTTACTATGACTAGTGATGACTTCCTAATGAAACAGTCTAAAGCCGAAAAAGAATCACAATTTAGGCCCTTGGACTCCGAATCTTTTAACATGTAAGTTGTTTATGATAAAATATTATCAGTCCTGCATTATGTTCGATTTTTAATTTGGGTTTTGTTTACCCTAAGTGGAGGATTAGCTTCTGTTTATTAATTAACCCAATCTAATCAAAGAATTTAATTTTTCAAACTGCAGTAAGTATGATTTGCTTGTTGTTGTGTGAAGGAAATGCCATCATTTTCGGTAGGAGATTTTACAAGAGATCTTACAACAGAGAGAATGCAGAATAAAATTCAAGGGGAGAATTCACAATAGCTGTTATCCAGTTTGACAAAGGAACACCTTTATTGTGCCAAATTAGATGGAAGCATGATTGTGAGTAGAGAAGTGCATGATTCAACCCAATCTTTCTCTCTGCTTACATTTAAGCTGGAAGAGTTTTTCTATATCTGCCCTGAATATTAAATGTTAGCATTGGTTGTGTATATAATCTCACTGACAAAATCCCTGTCTACCTAGGGACACATCACTGTAATTGCTGCTGTAGCCTAATAACATCTCCATTTCTATCCTTAGCCTTAAACGCAAGCTACATGATGACTGGGTTGGGAAAGTTAGGTATATTTCTGCCCTAAAACGTTTTGGATCCTGCTCCACAGACAGTATTAATTCGTTTGTTTTGGATGACATAAAGCGACTAGAGGACAACTTGTAAGTATCTGGCATCTAGAAAAAATTGACTTTCTGCTTTATGACTGTGCTGGAGATCATCGCCTTGCAAGGTGTCATCTTGTTATATTGAAAGTTGCCTTTTCTATAAGCATTGTTAATGAAAACAAAAATACAATTGTTTAAATTCTTGAATATTTTTGTGTGTTAGATTTTAATGTAGGAGAGGACTGTCCATATATATTCAGTACTCACAACCCTTAAAATGTGTTATGTTGGCAGTGTTGTCTGCTCCGATTTCTCCTCAGCAAGCAAATTTTAGCTAGAAAATTGATTGGTTTGTTGCATGTATATCATGTATCCATTCATTTAAGATTTATACCCAGACTAAAATAAACTCAGCTGAGTTTCATTCACAGTTTTAATTTTACAAGTTTGATTTACACAAGATTAAACCAAAAACATGATTTATTCCGAGGGCTGTGAAATGTTTTACTATGCAGCAGGAAAGAGGTTATGGCCTCCTTATTTGTGCCAAGTCCTTATTCATATGGCACATCAGTGCTATAGCTGACTCCAAGCCTTATTAGGGTGTGAATTTTGAAAAGTTCATAGTGCAATTAAATATTACAAATTCAATTTGATGTAAAAAGGAACTATAAATAACATATAGATAGAACTGCTAATTCAAATGTCTCAAGGCATTGTAAATATTTGATCAGCTTCACAATTCCTTCATCAGGTACATCCAAAGAGATTAATAGATTTTTAAGGCTAGTAGCTACAATTATTATAATCTGTTTTATTTCTTGTATAACACAGGCCATTAATATCCATGTAGTAATTCTTGAATCAATACAGTAACTTTAGGTTTTATGATTATTGCATGTCTGTTGAGGATGGGGAAATTGAACTATGAAACACTTATAGATCATACAAGGTCACATACTTTACCAGTTGAAAAGCTGAGAAATCCTCTTTGTTTTTGTTGAGAGTTTTGGAAAAATAGAATTAGTTAGAAGAGAAAGAATACTAAGTCTGCAGAGCCAAAAGTCTACTCAAAAGACTAGATGCTACCATCATACACTTCAATACAGAACATTAACTGCAAATATCTTGATAGCTCTTTTTCCTTTTACGCTGGCTATAGTTGTGTCTCCAAATGCAATAAATGCATATCTCTAAGCAGTTTCAAACAGCAGCTAGATAAAATTATCTTTAGACAACTGAAAATTACAAACCTGTAAAAATGAAATTAATAGTCCTAAAAATATCTATGGATCAAAAAAACTTTCAAATGTCCATTTAAAAAGTAACTCTAGATTACAAATATGGTTATCCGGTTCTAACAAAAGAAATTTCCCCAGCTAACTTTGCATTGAGGAATTATTATTGTACTTAAAGAGGGATGCAGTGCATCTTCTCTCTTATGTGACTTAAGTTTCTTTGTCCATAATGGCTGGTGAGCAGGTGTAATATTTTCTTGTAAATTATCTGAAAAAGGGAGGTATGGAAATGATCAAAGGGTGCTTGCAGGGCCATGGCTTGGGCAGGACTTCACAGTGCCAGAATCCCTCATTCCCAGTTATCCTGGAAGAGTGCCAAGACTGTTAATTAACGAGCTAATAGTTATATAGAAGTATAAAAGGTGAAAAAAACCTTAGGAAATCTGTTAATTGCAAATCTAAATCAATTAATTGCTATTTTATACTGCCAAGAGAATTAAGACTTCTCTGTTAGAGCTCTGAAAAGAAAGCTTTGCTCCCTCTAACTAACAGAAAGCAAACAGGCTTTTATTTATACCTGCCTAGAAGTAACAAGCTTTTTCATTAATCCTCAAAGTTTCCACAGTCTTTTGTCAGATTCACTGTCACCCCCATTTATGGTTTTCAATATTAGTGGTTACTCTAGCCCAGAATAGATGAACCAATACTTGTCTGAATTTCAAAGGAAAAAATTAAATGTATATTCATTTTTTTCTCTATGTCTTATTTACACTGGCAGTCATTGTTTCCTGGGAATACCAGGTGTTAACAATGCTATTGCTAAATCCAAAAGTCAGTAAAATATTCTCTCATTAGTAGCCATGGATGAAACATGGAGAGATAAGCAGAAGTTGCTCCAAGGATGGATTTAGAAGGGGCACAGAGTCAATCTCAGTCTGGGGTGGCTGTTCGAATTCCATGCTTTAGCAGTGAATGAATGTAACAGAGTAGCTCTGTTGAGTTTCAGATACTTGTGGTTTCTTCATGTTGTTATACAACACAAAATAGATCATATAAAGAATATTCATTATAAAATACATTATACACAAGCAACAGAAAAGTAACTGCACTTACTTAATGTAACATTGAGATCACAGTAGACCTCCATGTCTGAAACAGGTAAAAGCAGCTGCTTTGGTACTTTTCCCCACTGATGAACTGCTTTAAGCACACAGTCTTGTGTGCAGCTTACTTTGGCAACAGCTACCATTTTAGGAGTTTGCTTGTTAAAGGATTCAGGTGTGCAAATCAGATCTTTATTTCTTTAGTGGAAAGTGTACCCTCTTCCTGTTTAATTTCAAGTTTCTCTTGTAAATCAATTTGATTTTAACAAGAGATCATATACATTATGCAAACAGCTGTTCTATATACTATAGAAAAGTAAGGTGGTGTGACTGTAGACTGTATTTTCCTAATATTTCTTACATGATTGTTTTATTACTGATTGCAGACCTGTAAAGGAATTTTCTGTCCCTAAAGGAATAAATGCCTTCACATACTGTGGAAAGGCAAAAGTTATTGTCACTGGAGGTAAGTATTAGGGCTTTATCCAAAAGATTGTTCTTGGAAAATGTGCATTTTTAAATTCCAGTTAGATAAGACCAAATAAAGCTGAACTAGCATCTTAAGAATTTAAATAATAGCTTCTGCCTACAATTAGAGGAAACAGAGGCCTTGCTCTTAATTGCTGGGAGCCCTCATCTGAAGAGATATACTTCCTGACAGGAATCTCTCAAGGGCTCCATCTGGGTTTGATTCAAGTATCATTTTTATAAGAAAACAGAAGAAACAGTATGTTCAACTACTCTAAGGTGACTTTACAAGTCACAGTGATCTTGGCCAGGTTATACACATTATTCCTTGTCGTGTCAGCAGGGCTTCCACCCTATTACTCTTTGGCCAACCTTTCGTATCTTCAGCAGTCACATTAGCCCATCTTAATACTTCCCATCGGTCTTCTCTTTGATCATGTTTCCCCCAAAGTGTTACTTTTTGTTTTTTCTCCCAAAGCAGACTGCAGAAATAATTTTATGAGCCTGTCTTACTGCAGAGGTCATATTTGATGCTGCGGAAATGTTGCTGGAGTGTGGCAGCAATCTTGTTTATGTATCCTGTCTGACAGGCTGGTGCCCTGGAGTGGCATAGATGCTGCTTTTCTACAAGGCTTTTTTGCTTAAAACGTTGTTTAAAATTGCAATAGCAAACATAGGTATTCCTACATCTATATTTAACAAGAACTAAAAAACTGGCCAAGATTCTGCTGTCCAGCCTGGATAATATACATGGCATTACAATAACTCAAAACAAACAAACAAACAAAACAAAACAAACCACGACAACAACAACAACAAAAAACACATACACCAAAAAAAACCCCACAAACAAACAAAAAAAAAACCCCAATAAACCTAGACATGGGAAATCATGCAATTCATGTTGAATTGCAACAGTTTACCAAGAGGAAAACTGTGACAGATATCAAAATAAATATCACACAGTTCTATTGGTTTTCTAGACACAAGATTTTAAAGGAAAAGCAATACAGCTATTGAAGAGTTATTAGTGAAAATTCTGAAGTTCAGCCTTGGAGGAGATACTGTTTACATTGATTACCTTTTCACAAAAAAATAGCCTGGAAAAATTTACTGATGACATAAAGTAATGAGGTCCTATAGAACAAAATGTGGTTAGTATTTCCTACAGGTAGGAAATACTGGTTGAAATATCTGTTCTGCAAGGGTGACAAAGAATTCACTTCTCTAAATTGGACACATGAAACCTCATGTTGTATTGTAATTCACTGTATCATTGATATGAACCATGTTTGAGAAAGATTAGTTGAATATAGGGAAAGGGCAGGGGAAATCTTATCATGTAGAGACTAAAACAGAATCACAGAATATTCTGAGTTGGAAGGGACCCATAGGGATCGTCAAGTCCAACTCTTTAGTGTATGGCCCATACAGCAATTGACTTCACAACCTTGGTGTTTTTAGCAGTAGGCTCTAGCCAACTGAGCTAAGCTCTAATTGTGCCATTGTTCAGAGATGAAAAAATTGTATTTGCTATAACCTAGCAAAGTAACAATTAACAAGGAATGCCACTGATGTCTATTAGTGCAAAACTTAGAGCAGTGATGTTCAGGAAGAATCTTCTGAATAGTGGCAGTTGCAAAAATATTCTCAGTTTAGAATGGAGCTTGAAATTTTTGAAAAGGTTGGATTGCATACTTGTTTCTGATGGTTGGAGGATAGACTTGGAATGCAGGAGCTCCTATCCCACCTAAACAGGTACCTAATCAGAATATTTTGAAGCAGATGAGTTTTCTCAACACTGAGTTCTAATTTGTTTTGACCTTCACTGCACAAAAGTACTGAAAGTATGGGCAACATGAAAAAGGATTAATAATATTATGTTTAAGGACTCTGTAATGATGATTTTGACGATTTTGAAAAAGTGTAAGAAACTATACTTACTCCTAACAGTCTTCCTATCTATTCATAATATTTACATACCCTTGAGTTGGAATTCTATCTTGCTTGTTCACTCACCATCCTTTGTCTTATTGTGGAAAGGTGTCTTCTTGCCTCTCACTCTCATTCCCAAAGTTTAGCCCTGCTGCTCCACTTGAATATGAAATGAAATTATTCCTAAGCTGGATTACTAAGAGTCACAGGTCACAGTGGGAAATACCTGTCCAGTGACAAAGACATGGTGGGATCATCTCTTTCAATTTCACTGTGAAGTTAGATCAGTCAGGGCCTGCTGCGAAACTGCACCTAGAATTTAAAATAATGCTACAGGTCTTGGGACATCCATGTATTAAAGCCTTCAAAAGCTGAGCTTTAGGAATCTGTGCTCTATTAATAGAATACACTGCTCACAATGGCACAGCACACTGTCAGGCTGGAGCTCACTATGTTTGCCTCTCTATCTTAGAAGTCATCTCACTCTTGACTGAAAAACACACTTTGATGATCCAATTAATGACAGAATTAAACTATTTTAAATGAACATAAGCTAGTCCTGTTAATTATGGAGCCTGCCATTTTATCTGAATTCCCTGAAAATCAAAGACCATAACATGTAAATAATTCAGGAATCATAATATATAGACTTCTTGGTGACATGTTCAAACATTTGTAAAAACTATGTTTGTCACATTCAGCAAGTAAAATAAAAGGAAAATCCAGCCTTTGATTGCAGGCAAGCTTCTAAACTATTCAGCAGGGATAAATCTGGTAAACATTATACTAAGCCCCAGATTAATGTTATTTGGCCAGATGTTGGTAGCACAAATGGAATGCTATGATGAATTATTATTGTGACTATTAAAAAAATAATGTTTTAATACCCTTACTCTTCCATAATTTCTTTGTATTTGATCATACTCGTGAATTTCTCAGTACTATGACACAACCTAATTTTGTTTTCTAGATATTTGACATTTATAATAATGAATAAGATAAAAGCAAAGCTGGTACTGAGTTCACTTTCTGTACTTAAGGCTAGATTTCAACCAGTAAAATTATGAATGCTTGATTGTGGCTTAAAATATGAAGCCCAGAGTAGTTCAAAATAACTTCTCTGTGTAGCATTTTATGTTACTATTACATTGAGTGGTAAAGTTACATGCTTTTCTTCTTATTCTGTATTCATTTCAATTCCAGCTATTTCTTAATCATCACTTCAGGGAACAACTGCAGTTAAAATCAAATTAGGTATGCATATAATATCTGGTGATGATCAGTTTTAAATGATACGTCAACTTCCAACCTTATTCATCCTTCAAATCTGCCTGTTCTCCTGTGAGCAATGAAGCAGAAGAAAAACTATTAGTGATTGCTCAATCTTGCACGAACAGATTAAGACTGATAAAAGGAACTACTCTGTGCTTGTTCAGTTTCCTTTGTGAATTCCTGGAACAAGTGAAGCACATTTTCAGGAATTCCCAGAAATACTAGTGATAGAAATCACTTGCCAAAACTCCTCTAATATTAGCTCTCAGGAGCATAGCAAACTTTTTTTCTATTATGCATCTAAAATTAAGAAGAACATACAAAGAGAGACAAGGAAGCACAAGGAAAAAAAATAAAACAGAGACATTTGTCAGTATGAAAAACATTTCCATTTTCTGCCGGTTACCAGATTTCTGACTGTTCTGAAGAGGTTTTGCAGACATTATTACAACATTATTTTAAAGACATATTTGAAGGAAAGACAAGTCCTTTTAAAGGATAAGGAGTTTTCTGTGTGAGAATAGCAGCCTAGAAAGAAACCAAGAGTTATATTTTTCATTTCCAGTCTATCAAGGATGCTAGGCTAACCCTAGTATTTCTCCATTCAAAAATCTTATGGTTCTCAAGTGGGTTTCAACACCACTGAAATGCTGACATCTCAGTAGACTTGTAATACCACACATTGCAAAACTGTCAGCAAGAGAGACAGTTTGATAAAGCATCACATGTTCAAAGAAGGTATTTGAGGCCATAACTTCTAGCTAGAATAGTGCTGTGGTTGTAGAATCTGACTTCTGAAAAAAAACCCTAAATGTCTCTTTTTATAATTACTTATCATGGAAAGGACTGCTGATTTGAATGTTTTGATTCAAATCATTGATTTCACAAAATCTTAAAAATTTGCTAATGTATATGTAGACAGGTCATCTTCTTCAAGCTTTTCTTGAATGTGCTTCATACCCACGCTTTCTGTGTCAAGACTCTGAATCCTGGAGGCATAATTGGAGCATGGAGAGAACAAATGTTCCAGGAAATGTTCCAGTGTAGCAGTGAATGTTAGGGCGAATTTGGCACTTATCCAGAAAGAGAGAAGAGAGCACATCTACTATAATAAAATCTACCATTATTTCCACATCAGTAAAAGGAACTAAAACTAATCCAGTACTTCACATGAAAAGCAAACGGTACTTTTAATGTAGGGAAAGGTTTTCTTCCCTAAAGTCGCTTGATCTTCCTGTTAATATCTGAAGTATATAATGTATTAGTGATTCTGCTCTTAGAAGAAGCTCTCTCTGCCAGAATTAAAGGGCACTATCCTCCCCTTCAATCATCTACCATCTCTTCAGGAATATAAAGAGCAGAGCAGTTAGGAAAACCAAGAAAGATTCTGTGCCTCAAAAGCTCAGCAAGCAGGTAGTCAAGTTGATCAGATATTGTCAACAGCTTCTACCTAGTTCACCATCATCTTAGGACATGACAGTTTCCATCTGGGGCTGGTAAGGGGTATGTTGTTGAAGCAATGTCTGTTCCCACTGATATAACCAATCTCACCAGTCTCACTGGAGGTTTCTGTCTACTCTATTAGGTGTCCTTCTGTTGACCTCATGGGAGGTCTGCAAGCTGAGTTTTACTCCCATGGACTTGTTTCTCAGTTTATGCTGATTTAGTCACAAGGGTTCTGCTAATTTGCAGGATATATCCAGGAGCAGCCTAACACAAAATCTGAGAAAGTGAGCAGGGATGCACCATATTCTGGAATTTCTCCATCCAAAAAGGATTCATAAACCATTCGTGCAGTTATAACCCATTTAAACTACTTCCTGCCATGCTTTCAGCATATACAGATTTTTTAGAGTGGTTTTGCCTGAAGGCTGAAAAAGAAGCTGTTCCCCCTGAAGTTACAAGCCAGTCAGCTATTTACGTGTGGCCCTCCTTTCCTGTGCAGAAGTTCTCATTCCATTGTGCTAGTACAGCTGTTTGCATAGTTTAGTTTTCAGTCACACTTGTGAAATGAGCTGGCATAAATCAAAATGCCTTTCTGTTGTAGCTATTTTAAGAGTAGATCGTTCCTTCAGTGAGCCTCTCTCATTTAGAGAGAAGCTACATAAACAAGGAAATCAATTTAACTGACAGAACAATACTGTTTAATGGAGAAAAAGGGAACTGGGATGCTCCTAAGTGAATCGCATCTTGCTGTATTGAGAAAGGAAGGAATAGATTTCTGGTGAAAGAAATGGAGGGATTGACTAATGACAGTAAGATGAACAGGCGCAAGGAAGATTATTAACATAATTAAGCTGAGCGCTGAACATAATTGAGCTGATTATCTTGGGTCATGTAATTCCTAATCTATGGCTTTTTTGCTTTGCTCTTCAATTTAAGAGGAGAGAAAACCAAAACTCAAACTGAAGTCTAGACTAAATTTGGCTGTTTCATTTATTGTGTGTCAAAACAGTGTTTAGCTAACTACATACAATACATACAATTGCAATATTTGCTAAGAATTGAAAGTTAAAATATAAACAAGTTTTTAACATCTTTGTGTCTTGAAATATTTATGGAAACTATTAGCAAAACGGTACCAAAAGATCCAGTTACAGCACAATCAAGAATTATTCCTTAAATTGCAGGCAAATTCAAAGTCTGAACACACAAATAAGCATGAAATACCTAATTTTCATTTACTTTAATACAAACTCAATCAGCAGCAGTTACTCTTTCCTATCTGCCCTCAACTTTCATGCCCACTTTCGTGCTCACCTTCCACAGAGGTGGTTATCCTTTTGTGTCCTGGCTAAGTGGACACAAAAATTATTTTGCCATTTTTTCTAAATTACGTCTTTGAAAGAAACAAAATCTGAGCCCCAGTTGTATTTCTGTTAAAGTGCTCTGCTCCCCTAGGACTAGTCCATGTAGTCCCATTCAGTGTCCCTGAATTCCTCTAGCAAAATTAAAAGGCTTTGAAAAGCTAATCAGTTATGCTTTTTTAAATATATGTTTGGGGATAAGCGATGAAACATAAATTGGAATCCAGCCCTTAGAATGGAAAATTCACATCTTTATGTTGGAGTAGTCTACATAAGGACAGAATTATGAACACTAAGCTCTCCATTACAAAATTTATTTGTGATACAAGTGACTATTCAATCTTTCAGATTTTATAATTTTTTTTTCTGTCAGGTAATGACTGCATCCTTCGTTTGTGGAATCCTGCTGTTAATTTTAGTCCTACAGGGAAGCTCTTAGGACACAGACACAGTGTTGTGGAAATTGTGACAAATGAAAAAGATCAGCATGTCATCAGCCTTTCCTGTGCAAAGGTAAAAAATTTTTCTGAACCTCATGGAAATAGGGCTGGAAGAAGGATCCAGAGAAGTACAGGCCTGTCAGCCTGACCTCAGTGCCCCGCAGTTATGGAACAGTTCATCTGTAATGCAGTCACACAGCACATACAGGACAACCAAGGGATCAGGCCCAGCCAGCACAGGTTTAGGAAAGGCCGGTCCTGCCTGACTAACCTGGTCTCCTTTTATGACCAGGTGAGCCACCTGGTGGGTGAGGGGAAGGTTGTGGGGGTTGTCTAGCTGGACTTCAGCAAAGCCTTTGATACTGTCTCCCACAGCATTCTCCTGGAACAGCTGGCAGCCCACGGCTTGCACAGGGGCACCTTCCCTGGTTTAAGAACAGGATGGGTGGCCAGGCTCAGAGAGTGGTGGTGAATGGTGCCACATCCAGTTGGCAGCCAGTCTCTAGAGGTGACCTTCAGGAATAGTATTGGGTCCAGGCCTGTTCAATATCCCTATTGATGATCAGGATGAGGGAATCAAGTGCACTCTCAGTAAATTCACAGATTACACCAAGCTGGGGGAGTGTTGATCTGCTGGAGAGTGGGAGGTCTCTGCAGAGGCATCTGGAGAGGCTAGATTGATAGGCCAACAGTGTGAGGTTCAATAAGACTAAGAGTCAGGTCCTGCACTTTGGCCGCAGCAACCCTAGGCAGCATTCCAGGCTGGGGACAGAGTGGCTGGAAAGCTGCCCAATGGAAAAGGACCTGGGGGCACTGGTCAACAGCAGCTGAACAGGAGCTGGGAATGTGTCCAGGTGGTCAGGAAGGACAATGGCGTCCTGGCCTGGGTCTGCAGTAGTGTGGCCAGCAGGACCAGGGCAGCAATTGTCCCGCTCTACTCAGCACTGGTGAGGACACACCTCAAATCCTCAGTTCAGTTTTGGGCCACTCACTTCAGGAGGGACATTGAGGCGGGTGAAGGGTCTGGAGCACAGCACCTGTGAAGAGTGGCTGAGGGAGCTGGAAGTGTTTAGCTTGGAAAAAAAGGAGGCTGAGAAAAGACCTTATCACTCTCTACAACTGCCTGGAAGGACGTTGTTGCCAGGTGGGGGTTGGCCTCTTCTCCCAGGTAACTGATGACAGAGCAAGAGAAAAGAGCCTCAAGCTGTGCCGGGGAGGTTTTAGTTGGATATCAGGAGGAATTTCATCATGGA